>JARQOD010000663.1:0-132095 GCA_033576555.1 Oophaga sylvatica
GGAAGCAATTTTATAGCACAGTCATATGCGCGATGAGGAGGTAATTCTTGACACCCTTCCTCTGAAAACACATCCTCAAAGTCCTCCAGAAAAGGAGGTAAGGTTCTAGGCACGACCGTACCGATGACCGTGTTCATGCAGTTACTCTTGCAAAATTCACCCCACTGGCTTATCTCTCTGGATTGCCAATTAATAACTGGGTTATGTTTAGTTAACCAAGGAAGTCCCAACACAATAGGAGTGGGAAGACCCTCCAACACATAACAAGACAATAGTTCTGTTGTGAATGGGTTTGAGATGAGTTCTGAGCGGAGGCTCCCTCTGGTGGTTACAAGCGGTACTAGTGAGGATTGTGAGGACTGGGAATCAGGTGTTACTGACTGGTCTTATATAAGGGAGTCATTTTCCCATCAGGGTTGCCGGTGATCAATTGTTCTGGTCTGAATCCTTCTTTCCAGTTTCCCTTGTAGCCTGCTGTGTCGTGTCTGCATCTCCTGCTCTCAGATAAGACTATTTCTTCTTTTGTGTTTTTTTCTATATTTTTGCATTTTGTCCTGCACTTCTGTGGGGGTCTGCCGGGTCCCCTCCGGGGGCTTTTGCCCTCTCAGTTTGGTTCAGCCACTGATGTTTGTACATTTGCTTTTTCCAGTTTTTTCAGTGGCTGCTGTTTTGATTTTGTTACACCAGAGAACTAATTTAGGTGGTAGAGGTCGTGTGATCTCAGGTGATTTTGAAATTTGTAGAGTTGGTGTTTTTCAGGGTTTTCTGGGATTGCAGTAAGTACCCTTCCTGTCCTTTTCTATTTAGATAGTTTGGGCCCCAGCGTTTGCTCATACTATTTTCTTTGTGTCAGTATTTCCTCTTGTCTAACCGCCATTACATGTTTGGGGGCTTTCTATTATCTTTGGGGTTCTGCTCCGGGGCAGATAGCTTTCCTATTTCTATCTTTAGGTGTAGTTAGTTTCTCAGGCTGTGACGAGGCGTCTAGGACCAACGTAGGAACGCTCCACGGCTGCCTCTAGTTGCGGTGGTTAGTCAGGGTACTGCAATCTCATAGATTCCAACTGCTCTGGTGTATTTCCTTTTTTACCTGCACTCCTCAGCTACCGTAACATAACAGTATCACCGGCCATAAAAATTGTATGATACTCACAGAAGGGAAAAAATATTTTGAAGGAAGAAAAGTTGTCAGAGATATTTTTCTGTTTGTTGCATTTTTTTTTTTTTCCCTCTGTATCTCTGGGTGCTGGGGAGGATCTTTTCTCCCAATGGAGTTTGCACAGTTGTCTGGCCGTGTGGATCAGCTTGCCACTGAGGTTCAGAGTATTGCTGCATATCTTGCTAGGTTGCCTGTTGTGGAACCTAGGATCCCCATGCCAGATTTGTTTTTAGGGGATCGAGCTAAGTTTCAGAATTTCAAAAATAATTGTAAATTGTTTTTTGCCTTAAAATCTAAGTCCTCAGGAGACGCAGCGCAGCAGGTTCAAATTATCATCTCTCTCCTGCGCGGCGATCCTCAGGATTGGGCTTTTTCCCTGATACCTGGGGATCCTGTTTTAAGTGATGTTGATGCATTTTTTCAGGCTTTGGGGTTATTGTACGATGAGCCTAATGTCACTGATCAAGCTGAAAAAGCCTTGTTGGCATTAAATCAGGGGCTTGATGACGCTGAGTTATACTGTCAGAGATTCCGTAGGTGGGCAGTCCTGACCAAATGGAATGACGACGCTTTGGCGGCCCTTTTCCGGAAGGGTCTGTCGGATAATGTAAAGGATGTTATGGTGGGATTCCCTGTCCCCTCTGGTCTCAATGATTCTATGTCATTAGCGATTCAAATTGACAGACGTTTGCGTGAGCGGAGAAGTATGCGTGGAGTGGTGTTGCCTTGTGAGCCAGCTGCTGAGCCCATGCAGTGTGATGGAGTGGTGTCTGGGGCACAGCGTCATGAGTTTCGAAAGCGCAATGGGTTATGTTTCTACTGTGGTGATGCCTCTCATGCTATTTCAGTCTGCCCTAAGCGGGGAAGACATTTTGCACGCTCAGTTGTCTTGGGTAGTGTTCAGACTAAGTTTTTATTAACTGTCACTCTGATATGCTCTCTGTCCTCATTTTCTGCTCAGGCTTTCGTTGATTCTGGAGCAGCTATTAACCTGATGGATTATGATTTTGCTAAACGTTGTGGGTTTCCCTTGATACCCCTACAGAAGTCTATTCCTCTACTGGGGATCGATTCTACCCTTTGGCTGAGAATAAACCCCAGTTTTCTACTCAGGTGATAATGAGGGTAGAACCTGATCACCAGGAGTGCTGCAAATTTTTGGTTCTATATAATCTGCATGACATTATAGTGCTGGGTTTCCCTTGGTTACAGTCTCATAATCCTGTTTTGGATTGGAAATCTGTGTCTGTAACCAGTTGGGGCTGCCAATGTGTTAATACCAACACTCCTGTTTTTTCTGCCTCCCCCCAGGCTGAGGATGTTCCTGACTTTTTGTTTGATTTTTCTGATGTGTTTAGCAAAAGTAAATCTGCATCCTTACCTCCCCATAGGAGCTATGTGTGGCGCTTCCCACGGCTGTGGGGCGCCGGGACATGGCATAGCTTGCCTAGCTAGCCAATGCTCCCACGCCGCCAGTCCACGACGACGTGAGGCATGGGTCCCAGATGATAAGAGAATGTGGACCCACTGGACCACGGAGGGAGACCCGGGCCTGCCCGGACTAGGGAAGGGCAGCGACCGGGATCCGTGGCAGCTGAGCATGTGGGCAAGGTGGCGACCTGCAGGACTAGACAACACCGCACAACTTCAGGTAAGAAGAAACATAAAGTTTACTTAAAGAAACAAAGTACATAAACAGAACATAAGACCGGGCTCCCGATTCCGCACATCAGAGAAGGGTACACAACTCAGGATCACAGACGAGTGCTGGAGGACATCACGGGTAGATGCAGTCCAGGGTTATCTGGCACAGGCATACTTGGACGGCCTCTCTCTCAGGCCTTAGGCGTAGCACAGGCTCAGCAGGAGAACATCAGACACCGACCTCAGACAGACTTCAGACGATGGCGGGGTCATCACGGGTTGATGAAGTCCAGGATCATCTGGCACGGGCATACTAGTATGGCCTCACTCTCAGGCCTCGGGCGTAGCACAGGCTCAGCAGGAGAACATCAGACACCGGCCCAGGACGAACGTCAGACGATGGCGGGGTCATCACGGGTTGATGAAGTCCAGGGTCATCTGGCACGGGCATACTAGGACGGCCTCTCTCTCAGGCCTCAGGCGTAGCACAGGCTCAGCAGGAGAACATCAGACACCGACCCAGGACAGACGTCATCACAGGGTAGACCAAGGAGGAACCGGCAGGACAGGCAGGTTGTCACGGCAAGTGACCAAGGCAGTCCCCGGGACAGGCAGGCTGTCACGGCAAGTGACCAGGCAGTCTCTGGGACAGGCAGGTTGTCACAGCTAGCGACCAGGGCAGTCCCCGGGACAGGCAGGTTGTCACGGCTAGTGACCAGGGCAGTCCCTGGGACAGGCAGGTTGTCACGGCAAGTGACCAGGCAGCCCCCGGGACAGGCAGGTTGTCACGGCTAGTGACCAGGGCAGTCTCTGGACAGGCAGGTTGTCACGGCAAGTGACCAGGCAGTCTCTGGGACAGGCAGGTTGTCACGGCTAGTGACCAGGGCAGTCTCTGGGACAGGCAGGTTGTCACGGCAAGTGACCAGGCAGTCTCTGGGACAGGCAGGTTGTCACGGCTAGTGACCAGGGCAGTCTCTGGGACAGGCAGGTTGTCACGGCTAGTGACCAGGGCAGTCTCTGGGACAGGCAGGTTGTCACGGCAAGTGACCAAGGCAGTCTCTGGGACAGGCAGGTTGTCACGGCAAGTGACCAGGCAGTCTCTGGGACAGGCAGGTATATACGACCTGATATGGTGGAGCCTCCAGGTAGGCTGCAGTCGGATGGCAGATGATCGCTCCCAGGTGAGCAGGCAAGAGCCGGGGATCTCTGCAGATGATGTCCGAACTTCCGGATGGAGCTGCAGTCGGATGGCAGATGATCGCTCCCAGGTGAGCAGGCAAGAGCCGGGGATCTCTGCAGATGATGTCCGAACTTCCGGATGGAGCTGCAGTCGGATGGCAGACAGGCAAGCCGACAGGTAACAGGCAGGTAACTGGAATCAGGAGCTGATGGCTGAAACAGAGTTAGACTGCACAGGAACAACAGGGACACGGATTGGATCTCAGGGAGTCAGGAACACAGACAGGAACATGGATTGGATCTCAGGGAGTCAGGAACACGGATTGGGTCTCAGGGAGTCAGGAACACGGACAGGAACATGGATTGGATCACAGGAACACGGACTGGAACACAGGCCTCGGACTCCGGACATCTGGCAATGATCGGCAGGATCCGGACATCAGGCAGGAAGGATAGGATCCGGACATCTGGAAGTGGTCGTCGGACATCGGACATCAGGCCAAGGTCATCAGGCATAGGATCCGGACATCTGGCAGCGACCTGAAAAGGAACCCCAGCGGTCTGGTGCAAGCCCCGCCAGGCTCAACGGGAGCTGGCCGGGGATTGCACAGAGGCTGAGCACAGAGTAACAGAAACTCAGCACACACCGGACTCCTCCTTCCAAGATGAACTCAGGTTATATAGCAAGGATTCACAGTCACTGGCACAGGGTTCTGGACACAGCAGGATTTCAGGAACATAACACAGCGGACACAATTCAGACAGTCAGGTACAGGATGCGATCCAAGATCAGGGGTTCAGGTAATTAGACACAGCAGGAACAGGCCTGGATATACAGCCTCCAGGAACGGCGATCTGGGTAATCAGCCCCCAGCATAGGCGGAAACACAAGACACAGTTCTGACATTCAGGTACAAGATGCGATCCAGGATCAGGGGTTCAGGTAATTAGACACAGCAGGAACAGGCCTGGATATACAGCCTCCGGGAACGGCGGAAACACAAGACACAATTCAGACATTCAGGTACCGGGTTAGATCCAGGATCAGGGAACAAGACACAACAGGAACAGGGAATCAGCTCTCCAGAGCTGATCAAATTCAGAGCAGGAGCTGAACACACAACCACATACGGCTAGGTTCAGGGATTCAGTGTGGATTCAATGTGAAGCTCTGGCAACGCCCACTAGGGCTGGGGAACTTTATATATGAGCTGCTTCACAGCGATAGGCTGGAGCAGTAATTCTAGTAAACACCCAATCCACATAAAAGCAGGACAGGTGTGGGCCGCGCCCCCTATGCAGAGCCAGACAGCACAACACAGAGGGAACCCAACAATGGCTGCCGCCACACACGTAGTAAGTCATGCACCACTGCAGAGGACTTTGCAAGCTACGGACGGCTTTCACAGCAAGTTAGGAACCGCACATGCGGGCGGTCATGCAAAGCAGCGGAGCCACTCACGCAAGTACGGGTACGCAGCAGAGCGGGAACTGAGCAGCATCCATATAGGTAACAGACAACAGTATCCCAGCTGGTTAGGGGGAAAGGAGCAAAAGGGTTAATGCAAAAAACATGCAGAGTAACGCTGGAAAACAAAGTACAGAATACCAGCGTTACACTATGACTGCGCTATTGAATTAGTGCCAGGTAGTAAATTCCCTAAAGGTCGCCTTTTTAACTTGTCTGTACCTGAACATGACGCTATGCGGTCTTATATCAAGGAATCATTGGAGAAGGGTCATATCAGACCATCCTCTTCACCCTTAGGTGCCGGTTTTTTCTTTGTGGCCAAAAAAGATGGTTCATTAAGGCCGTGTATTGATTATCGTCTCTTGAACAATATTACTGTGAAATATCAATACCCGTTACCCTTGATTTCTGACCTGTTTTCCAGGGTGAAAAACGCTACTTGGTTTACCAAGCTTGACCTCAGGGGGGCGTATAACCTTATTCGCATTAAGCACGGGGATGAATGGAAGACGGCATTCAATACCCCTGAAGGGCATTTTGAGTACCTAGTGATGCCCTTTGGGCTCACTAATGCTCCTTCCGTCTTCCAGTCCTTCATGAATGACATTTTCAGGGATTTTGTGGACAAGTTTCTGATTGTTTATTTGGATGATATCTTGATTTTTTCTAATGACTGGGACTCTCATGTGAAACATGTTCGAACTGTATTCCAGATTTTGAGAGAGAATGCTCTGTATGTGAAGGGATCAAAGTGTCTTTTTGGCGTACAGAAGATCTCATTTCTGGGATTCATTTTGTCCCCATCTGTTATTGAAATGGACCCGGTCAAGGTTCAGGCCATCTGTGATTGGGTCCAACCTACTTCATTAAAGGCTCTTCAGAGATTTTTGGGTTTTGCCAATTTTTATCGTAAATTTATTGGTAATTTCTCAGTTATTGTTAAACCATTAACTGATTTGACCAGAAAGGGTTCTGATGTGGTGAATTGGCCTCCTGAGGCAGTCTCTGCGTTTCAGGAACTTAAGCAGAGATTCACTTCTGCTCCTGTTCTACGGCAGCCTGATGTTTCTCTGCCATTTCAGGTGGAGGTTGATGCCTCTGAAATTGGGGCAGGTGCCGTTTTGTCCCAAAAAGATCCAGAGACCTCTAAAAGTAACCCTTGTGCCTTTTTCTCTCGAAAATTTTCTCCTACTGAACGTAATTATGACGTGGGTAATCGGGAGTTATTGGCCATGAAGTGGGCTTTTGAAGAGTGGAGACATTGGCTGGAGGGAGCCAAACATCAGGTGGTGGTCCTTACGGACCATAAGAATCTGGTCTATCTGGAATCTGCCAAGCGACTCAATCCTAGACAGGCCAGGTGGGCCTTGTTTTTCACACGTTTTAATTTTGTGGTTTCCTTTCTTCCTGGCACTAAGAATGTTAAGGCGGATGCCCTCTCGAGGAGTTTCCTTGCGGACTCTCCTGAGTTATCTGATCCTCTGTTATTTTGAAGGAGGGTGTAGTTCTTTCCGCCATCTCACCCAATTTGAGACTTGCTCTGGAGGGGTGTCAGGAGGATAGGCCCGAGCGCTGCCCTGTTGGAAAATTGTTTGTCCCAGACCAATGGAAAAAGAGTGTGATGTCTGAGATTCATTGTTCCGCATTGGCTGGGCATCCCGGAATTTTTGGTACCAGAGACTTGGTTAGTCGGTCCTTTTGGTGGCCTACCTTGTCTCGCGATGTCAGGGAATTTGTGCAGTCCTGCGGGACTTGCTCTCGCTCCAAGCCTTGCTCTCGCTCTAGTGGTTTGTTGATGCCATTGCCTGTGCCCAAGAGACCATGGACCCATATCTCTATGGATTTCATTTCCGATCTTCCTGTTTCTCAGAGAATGACCACCATCTGGGTAATTTGTGATAGGTTTTCCAAAATGATACATCTTGTGCCATTACCTAAGTTGCCTTCCTCCTCTGAATTGGTGCCGTTGTTCCTTCAGCACGTGGTTCGTTTACACGGCATTCCTGAGAACATTGTGTCTGACAGAGGAGTCCAGTTTGTTTCCAGATTTTGGAGGACTTTTTGTTCTAAACTGGGTGTTCAATTGTCTTTCTCCTCGGCATTTCATCCTCAGACCAATGGTCAAACTGAGAGAACAAACCAGACATTGGAGACTTATCTAAGATGTTTTGTGTCTGCTGATCAGGATGACTGGGTCTCTTTTTTGCCTTTGGCTGAGTTTGCTCTTAATAATAGGGCTAGCTCTGCCACTTTGATGTCTCCGTTTTTCTGTAATTCTGGGTTTCACCCTCGATTTTCTTCAGGACAGACGGAGGCTTCTGTCTGTCCAGGTGTTGACTCTGTTGTTGAGCGTATGCAGCAGATTTGGGACCAGGTAGTGGAGAGGTTGTCCCTCTCTCAGGAGAAGGCCCAGCGGTTTGCTAACCGGCATAGGACTGATGGTCCTCGGTTTAAAGTGGGGGACTTGGTCTGGTTGTCCTCAAAGAATATTCCTATGAGAGTAGCATCTCCTAAATTTAAGCCTAGGTTCATTGGACCTTATAAGATCATGGAGATTATTAATCCTGTTTCTTTTCGTTTGCTTCTTCCAGGGACATTTAAGATCCATAACGTGTTCCACAAGTCCTTGTTGAAGAGGTTTGTTGAGCCAGTGGTTCCTGCTGCTGTGCCTCCTGACCCTGTTTTGGTTGAGGGCAATCTGGAGTATGTGGTTGAGAAAATATTGGATTCTCGTTTTTCTAGACGAAGACTCCAGTATTTGGTTAAATGGAGAGGTTATGGTCAGGAAGACAATTCTTGGGTGTTTGCTTCGGACATCCATGCTAGGAGACTTATCCGTGCGTATCATAGAACTCATCCTGACCGACCTGGTTGCTCAAATGAGGGTTCGGTGACCCCTCCTCAAGGGGGGGTACTGTTGTGAATGGGTTTGAGATGAGTTCTGAGCGGAGGCTCCCTCTGGTGGTTACAAGCGGTACTAGTGAGGATTGTGAGGACTGGGAATCATGTGTTACTGACTGGTCTTATATAAGGGAGTCATTTTCCCATCAGGGTTGCCGGTGATCAATTGTTCTGGTCTGAATCCTTCTTTCCAGTTTCCCTTGTAGCCTGCTGTGTCGTGTCTGCATCTCCTGCTCTCAGATAAGACTATTTTCTTCTTTTGTGTTTTTTCTATATTTTTGCATTTTGTCCTGCACTTCTGTGGGGGCCTTCTGGGTCCCCTCCGGGGGCTTTTGCCCTCTCAGTTTGGTTCAGCCACTGATGTTTGTACATTTGCTTTTTCCAGTTTTTTCAGTGGCTGCTGTTTTGATTTTGTTACACCAGAGAACTAATTTAGGTGGTAGAGGTCGTGTGATCTCAGGTGATTTTGAAATTTGTAGAGTTGGTGTTTTTCAGGGTTTTCTGGGATTGCAGTAAGTACCCTTCCTGTCCTTTTCTATTTAGATAGTTTGGGCCCCAGCGTTTGCTCATACTATTTTCTTTCTGTGTCAGTATTTCCTCTTGTCTAACCGCCATTACATGTTTGGGGGCTTTCTATTATCTTTGGGGTTCTGCTCCGGGGCAGATAGCTTTCCTATTTCTATCTTTAGGTGTAGTTAGTTTCTCAGGCTGTGACGAGGCGTCTAGGACCAACGTAGGAACGCTCCACGGCTGCCTCTAGTTGCGGTGGTTAGTCAGGGTACTGCAATCTCATAGATTCCAACTGCTCTGGTGTATTTCCTTTTTTACCTGCACTCCTCAGCTACCGTAACATAACATAGTTCTTTATGTATTGCCCCCACTCGAAGGTCTATGTTATGCACGGCTTGCACAAAGCTACCTTGACCGAGAGGCCTGGCTGTTATGTTACGGTAGCTGAGGAGTGCAGGTAAAAAAGGAAATACACCAGAGCAGTTGGAATCTATGAGATTGCAGTACCCTGACTAACCACCGCAACTAGAGGCAGCCGTGGAGCGTTCCTACAATGGTCCTAGACGCCTCGTCACAGCCTGAGAAACTAACTACACCTAAAGATAGAAATAGGAAAGCTATCTGCCCCGGAGCAGAACCCCAAAGATAATAGAAAGACCCCAAACATGTAATGGCGGTTAGACAAGAGGAAATACTGACACAGAAAGAAAATAGTATGAGCAAACGCTGGGGCCCAAACTATCTAAATAGAAAAGGACAGGAAGGGTACTTACTGCAATCCCAGAAAACCCTGAAAAACACCAACTCTACTAATTTCAAAATCACCTGAGATCACACGACCTCTACCACCTAAATTAGTTCTCTGGTGTAACAAAAACAGCAGCCACTGAAAAAACTGCAAAAAGCAAAAGTACAAAACACAGTGGCTGGACTAAACTGAGAGGGCAAAAGCCCCCGGAGGGGACCCAGAAGGCCCCCACAGAAGTGCAGGACAAAATGCAAAAATATAGCAAAAACACAAAATAAGAAATTGTCTTATCTGATAGCAGGAGATGCAGACACGACACAGCAGGCTACAAGGGAAACTGGAAAGAAGGATTCAGACCAGAACAATTGATCACCGGCAACCCTGATGGGAAAATGATTCCCTTAAATAAGACCAATCAGTAACACCTGATTCCCAATCCTCACGAGTACCGCTTGTAACCACCAGAGGGAGCCTCTGCTCAGAACTCATCTCAAACCCATTCACAGCAGTACCCCCCCCTTGAGGAGGGGTCACCGAACCCTCATTTGAGCAACCAGGTCGGTCAGGATGAGTTCTATGATACGCACGGATAAGTCTCCTAGCATGGATGTCCGAAGCAAACACCCAAGAATTATCTTCCTGACCATAACCTCTCCATTTAACCAAATACTGGAGTCTTCGTCTAGAAAAACGAGAATCCAATATTTTCTCAACCACATACTCCAGATTGCCCTCAACCAAAACAGGGTCAGGAGGCACAGCAGCAGGAACCACTGGCTCAACAAACCTCTTCAACAAGGACTTGTGGAACACGTTATGGATCTTAAATGTCCCTGGAAGAAGCAAATGAAAAGAAACAGGATTAATAATCTCCATAATCTTATAAGGTCCAATGAACCTAGGCTTAAATTTAGGAGATGCTACTCTCATAGGAATATTCTTTGAGGACAACCAGACCAAGTCCCCCACTTTAAACCGAGGACCATCAGTCCTATGCCGGTTAGCAAACCGCTGGGCCTTCTCCTGAGAGAGGGACAACCTCTCCACTACCTGGTCCCAAATCTGCTGCATACGCTCAACAACAGAGTCAACACCTGGACAGACAGAAGCCTCCGTCTGTCCTGAAGAAAATCGAGGGTGAAACCCAGAATTACAGAAAAACGGAGACATCAAAGTGGCAGAGCTAGCCCTATTATTAAGAGCAAACTCAGCCAAAGGCAAAAAAGAGACCCAGTCATCCTGATCAGCAGACACAAAGCATCTTAGATAAGTCTCCAATGTCTGGTTTGTTCTCTCAGTTTGACCCTTGGTCTGAGGATGAAATGCCGAGGAGAAAGACAATTGAACACCCAGTTTAGAACAAAAAGTCCTCCAAAATCTGGAAACAAACTGGACTCCTCTGTCAGACACAATGTTCTCAGGAATGCCGTGTAAACGAACCACGTGCTGAAGGAACAACGGCACCAATTCAGAGGAGGAAGGCAACTTAGGTAATGGCACAAGATGTATCATTTTGGAAAACCTATCACAAATTACCCAGATGGTGGTCATTCTCTGAGAAACAGGAAGATCGGAAATGAAATCCATAGAGATATGGGTCCATGGTCTCTTGGGCACAGGCAATGGCATCAACAAACCACTAGAGCGAGAGCAAGGCTTGGAGCGAGAGCAAGTCCCGCAGGACTGCACAAATTCCCTGACATCGCGAGACAAGGTAGGCCACCAAAAGGACCGACCAACCAAGTCTCTGGTACCAAAAATTCCGGGATGCCCAGCCAATGCGGAACAATGAATCTCAGACATCACACTCTTTTTCCATTGGTCCGGGACAAACAATTTTCCAACAGGGCAGCGCTCGGGCCTATCCTCCTGACACCACTCCAGAGCAAGTCTCAAATTAGGCGAGATGGCGGAAAGAACTACACCCTCCTTCAAAATAACAGAGGGATCAGATAGCTCAGGAGAGTCCGCAAGGAAACTCCTCGAGAGGGCATCCGCCTTAACATTCTTAGTGCCAGGAAGAAAGGAAACCACAAAATTAAAACGTGTGAAAAACAAGGCCCACCTGGCCTGTCTAGGATTGAGTCGCTTGGCAGATTCCAGATAGACCAGATTCTTATGGTCCGTAAGGACCACCACCTGATGTTTGGCTCCCTCCAGCCAATGTCTCCACTCTTCAAAAGCCCACTTCATGGCCAATAACTCCCGATTACCCACGTCATAATTACGTTCAGTAGGAGAAAATTTTCGAGAGAAAAAGGCACAAGGGTTACTTTTAGAGGTCTCTGGATCTTTTTGGGACAAAACGGCACCTGCCCCAATTTCAGAGGCATCAACCTCCACCTGAAATGGCAGAGAAACATCAGGCTGCCGTAGAACAGGAGCAGAAGTGAATCTCTGCTTAAGTTCCTGAAACGCAGAGACTGCCTCAGGAGGCCAATTCACCACATCAGAACCCTTTCTGGTCAAATCAGTTAATGGTTTAACAATAACAGAGAAATTACCAATAAATTTACGATAAAAATTGGCAAAACCCAAAAATCTCTGAAGAGCCTTTAATGAAGTAGGTTGGACCCAATCACAGATGGCCTGAACCTTGACCGGGTCCATTTCAATAACAGATGGGGACAAAATGAATCCCAGAAATGAGATCTTCTGTACGCCAAAAAGACACTTTGATCCCTTCACATACAGAGCATTCTCTCTCAAAATCTGGAATACAGTTCGAACATGTTTCACATGAGAGTCCCAGTCATTAGAAAAAATCAAGATATCATCCAAATAAACAATCAGAAACTTGTCCACAAAATCCCTGAAAATGTAATTCATGAAGGACTGGAAGACGGAAGGAGCATTAGTGAGCCCAAAGGGCATCACAAGTTACTCAAAATGCCCTTCAGGGGTGTTAAATGCCGTCTTCCATTCATCCCCGTGCTTAATGCGAATAAGGTTATACGCCCCCCTGAGGTCAAGCTTGGTAAACCAAGTAGCGTTTTTCACCCTGGAAAACAGGTCAGAAATCAAGGGTAACGGGTATTGATATTTCACAGTAATATTGTTCAAGAGACGATAATCAATACACGGCCTTAATGAACCATCTTTTTTGGCCACAAAGAAAAAACCGGCACCTAAGGGTGAAGAGGATGGTCTGATATGACCCTTCTCCAATGATTCCTTGATATAAGACCGCATAGCGTCATGTTCAGGTACAGACAAGTTAAAAAGGCGACCTTAGGGAATTTACTACCTGGCACTAATTCAATAGCGCAGTCATAGCTCCTATGGGGAGGTAAGGATGCAGATTTACTTTCGCTAAACACATCAGAAAAATCAAACAAAAAGTCAGGAACATCCTCAGCCTGGGGGGAGCAGAAAAAACAGGAGTGTTGGTATTAACACATTGGCAGCCCCAACTGGTTACAGACACAGATTTCCAATCCAAAACAGGATTATGAGACTGTAACCAAGGGAAACCCAGCACGATAATGTCATGCAGATTATATAGAACCAAAAATTTGCAGCACTCCTGGTGATCAGGTTCAACCCTCATTATCACCTGAGTAGAAAACTGGGGTTTATTCTCAGCCAAAGGGGTAGAATCGATCCGAAGTAGGGGAATAGACTTCTGTAGGGGTATCAAGGGAAATCCACAACGTTTAGCAAAATCATAATCCATCAGGTTAATAGCTGCTCCAGAATCAACGAAAGCCTGAGCAGAAAATGAGGACAGAGAACATATCAGAGTGACAGTTAATAAAAACTTAGTCTGAACACCACCCAAGACAACTGAGCGTGCAAAACGTCTTCCCCGCTTAGGGCAGACTGAAATAGCATGAGAGGCATCACCACAGTAGAAACATAACCCATTGCGCTTTCGAAACTCATGACGCTGTGCCCCAGACACCACTCCATCACACTGCATGGGCTCAGCAGCTGGCTCACAAGGCAACACCACTCCACGCATACTTCTCCGCTCACGCAAACGTCTGTCAATTTGAATCGCTAATGACATAGAATCATTGAGACCAGAGGGGACAGGGAATCCCACCATAACATCCTTTACATTATCCGACAGACCCTTCCGGAAAAGGGCCGCCAAAGCGTCGTCATTCCATTTGGTCAGGACTGCCCACCTACGGAATCTCTGACAGTATAACTCAGCGTCATCAAGCCCCTGATTTAATGCCAACAAGGCTTTTTCAGCTTGATCAGTGACATTAGGCTCATCGTACAATAACCCCAAAGCCTGAAAAAATGCATCAACATCACTCAAAACAGGATCCCCAGGTATCAGGGAAAAAGCCCAATCCTGAGGTCGCCGCGCAGGAGAGAGATGACAATTTGAACCTGCTGCGCTGCGTTTCCTGAGGACTTAGATTTTAAGGCAAGAAACAATTTACAATTATTTTTGAAATTCTGAAACTTAGCTCGATCCCCTGAAAACAAATCTGGCATGGGGATCCTAGGTTCCACAACAGGCAACCTAGCAAGATATGCAGCAATACTCTGAACCTCAGTTGGAAGCTGATCCACACGGCCAGACAACTGTGCAAACTCCATTGGGAGAAAAGATCCTCCCCAGCACCCAGAGATACAGAGGGAAAAAAAAAAAAAAAAATGCAACAAACAGAAAAATATCTCTGACAACTTTTCTTCCTTCAAAATATTTTTTCCCTTCTGTGAGTACCATACAATTTTTTTTGGCCGGTGATACTGTTATGTTACGGTAGCTGAGGAGTGCAGGTAAAAAGGAAATACACCAGAGCAGTTGGAATCTATGAGATTGCAGTACCCTGACTAACCACCGCAACTAGAGGCAGCCGTGGAGCGTTCCTACGATGGTCCTAGATGCCTCGTCACAGCCTGAGAAACTAACTACACCTAAAGATAGAAATAGGAAAGCTATCTGCCCCGGAGCAGAACCCCAAAGATAATAGAAAGCCCCCAAACATGTAATGGCGGTTAGACAAGAGGAAATACTGACACAGAAAGAAAATAGTATGAGCAAACGCTGGGGCCCAAACTATCTAAATAGAAAAGGACAGGAAGGGTACTTACTGCAATCCCAGAAAACCCTGAAAAACACCAACTCTACTAATTTCAAAATCACCTGAGATCACACGACCTCTACCACCTAAATTAGTTCTCTGGTGTAACAAAAACAGCAGCCACTGAAAAAACTGCAAAAAGCAAAAGTACAAAACACAGTGGCTGGACTAAACTGAGAGGGCAAAAGCCCCCGGAGGGGACCCAGAAGGCCCCACAGAAGTGCAGGACAAAATGCAAAAATATAGCAAAAACACAAAATAAGAAATTGTCTTATCTGATAGCAGGAGATGCAGACACGACACAGCAGGCTACAAGGGAAACTGGAAAGAAGGATTCAGACCAGAACAATTGATCACCGGCAACCCTGATGGGAAAATGATTCCCTTAAATAAGACCAATCAGTAACACCTGATTCCCAATCCTCACTAGTACCGCTTGTAACCACCAGAGGGAGCCTCTGCTCAGAACTCATCTCAAACCCATTCACAGCACCTGGCGTCAATAGAGAATATAGGGATAGGTTTGGCCAATACACTCAGTTGCATATGTGTAGCCCTGGTGTTAGGCACACGCAGTACCCTGGAGAGTGTATGGCGAGACGGCGGCTTAATGCTCAATATGCATTCACTCTACACACATTAGACACACCCCTAGGGTAGTGAAGTGTACTCTAGAGGAGTGGTCAAAGTAGTAAGTGTTAGAGTGAGGAGTCTAGTTCCTGTCTTTGGACAGTGAGGACGTGTGGAGTAGAGCTTAGACATCTGTGAGAAGACGTTTGGAGGGAGTAAAGAGTCTAGCCTGCTTCATCCCAGTTCATTTAGTGGAGTCTGGTATAGGTGTTTGGAATACACCTTAGTCTGGTCAGAGCTGTATCACCCTCTCAGCACCCACTGAAGAAAGGAGAAGTAATAGCACGGAAAGTCATCAGCATTCCTGTCTAGAGGACGGTATCAGGTACAGTGACGTGCTCCTGCCTGTGATAACTGAGCATCCGTGGCTGACTTCATTGGAAGGAAAAGGAAAGAAGTGACTGCTCGACCCTGGGCTAATAAGAGTGCTTATGTTACCAGCGTGGACAAGGCGAAAGGCAAGTGGATTATAGAATTAGTGCTACAGGATTACAGAAGTCCAGCACGTTACTACCGGTCACTGGGGACCGAAGAGTCATTGTTGTTTCAGGCACGGTGACAGGAAAACCAGGAATCTACCGGACCCTAGGTCGCGGCAGACAAGCCCCTTATAGTCAGTACGTAGCTGGGGTCAGGGGGAGTGAAGACTTTGGAGTTCTGCAGGACCACGTAAGGATTCAGCTCCTTCACAGGAAGGCCCCTAACACTAAGCTGACTGGGCAGGTACAGCTTTGGATAAGCTGGAGAATTGAGGGAACTACGCTCCATGCTAGTTGCACTCGTCATATTGGAGATAAAGGAGGCCCCTAACTTGTCCAGCTGCCGTCTCAAGATACACTCTCCTTGGATCAGCCTCCCTGGGACCTGCCTTAACATCTTGCAAGTAAAGGTATGGAAAGACGCTGACCGTGTGAGACTGTGTTCTTTAACCGCACTCGACTTCACTACTCACATAGACTTTGAGGGACCAGTCCCACCTGTAGGGGACCCGACATCTAGCTGCCTCACCATCCCCTCAGAGATCTACAGCAGCGCTGGTACTAATTACCAGAACACTACAGGTGGCGTCACGAACTGTACATAATCAATCCCCTGTAAATATATCCCCAACATACGCCAGACCGCCCGGGCCACAGACCGAGCCACAGCTACCTGTGACAAGAATCCCCATAGACTTCCATGGGCTCGGCTCTGAGTACCCCATTGCCCTGGTAACCCACAATTGTGGTGGCGGGTCGACACAAAAACTTGGCGTCACGAACAGGATACGAAACTCGCGAAATTGCGAGCCCTGCGTGCCAAAGGACTTGTTTTTGTAAAAAGGACTGTTTGCACTTTTGGCGCCAAAATCGCCATTTTTGTCGCCATATTCGCGCCCTCAGGCGCTGGAGAAGAAGGTGGGCGTACCCTACCCCCAGTGGCGCGAAGAAAATGCCTGCCCTCTCAAAGTGCTAATATAACATGCGGTCCTGCCCTACAGCAAAGGAGGTCCGCCTCCTCTTCACCTTCCCTGCGAGGAGGAGGAGACGCAAACCCCACCTCCACGGAAGAGACCGGATGTCTCCGCAGAAAGAAGAAAGAATCTTCTGGGAGATGATGGAGGCAGGACGTGTGCAGCCGAGCGGGGCAGCGGAGGAAGGCAGGCCCCGTGCCCCCGCCAAGCTGCCATCGGCATCGGAGACTTATGCAATCCTGCACCTGCAACAGGCGTTGTTAGAGGTTCGGGAGGAGAACTCACGCCTAAAGAAGATGTTCCAACCTGGACTGGAGGAGATAGAGAGACGCCGATGTAACCTGCTGAAGTGGCAAATGACAAACACGGCATCCTCTCCCCTCAACGAACCCCCACGATTCCAAAAACCGAAAAGTCTGCTGCCCAAGGCGAAGGAGCAACCGGAGGCTGCCCCCGAAAGTACCGTTCCCGATCCCACTGGTGAAGCGGTGGATGCGGAGGAGGTTGAGGAGGTACAGCCAATCCCGGAACGCCCGCCCGGCCAAGAGGCCGCAGCAGATTATCGGTCCCCGGCAGGGACACCGGAGGGGTCCTGTCCGTCACTACCAGATGTGGACTGGGACGAAATGGCGCGCCTGGATGACGTCGCCTACACCGCCCAGTGGGAGCAAGAATGGCAGAGTCGTGAGGAGACGAAGAGGCGCCAGCAGGAGGAAGAGCGGGAAATCCAGAAGAACCGCCAGCGACAGTATGCCGAGCTGATTGCCGACAAGGAGACTGTCCGTCGCGACAAAGGTACCTTACGGGAACCGCGGCGGCGGGGGTGTGTGACTGAGTTCCAGCTCCGGAAGGGCTGGGGCTTTATCCGTGAACCGGGCCTCTACCCAGGGGTCTTCGTCAGCAGGCGTGACGTGGAATCTCACTTGCCGCAAGGTCATCCCGGGAGGGACTTAGTGAACGGAGATATAGTCACCTATACGCGACATTGGGGAATGAAGGGGTGGTATGCCCTGAACGTCGCCATCGTCCGCGACCCCGTCCCAGACGCCGGTACCGTCACCATTGCCGCAGCGTCCCCGTTTCCAGCTCAAGCAGCATCCGGCCGTGCCCCAACATCGCCCCCTTCAAAGTCATCGCAACTAGCGACCCAAAGTGCATCACGAATTAAAGTCACCTCTTCATCGCAACGTGCGACACAGCCTCGATCGCAATCCCTAACGCGGTCCATATCGCTAACAGTAATTGAGACGCAATCGGTGTCATGTGGAGAGACTGTACCAGTTGCGCCCCTGGAGGTTCGCACCAGAACTGTCGCAACCCAGACCCTGATCGCAGCACATGATTTGCTGGTCTTGGGATCAAGGGCTCATTGCATCGTTCCAGCCCCGGGGTGGAAAATGTAGTGGAAAATGTAGTGGAAAAAGTATTTGCAGAAAATGAATAAATAGTAAAGGGTTGGTGAGATCCATATCGGGTCTACCATCAGTACTATAGCAAAAAGTTTAAAGTGTTTTTTTTGAAAAAGTTTTGCACAGATTAAAATAGTGAATACATATTTCTAATTATAGAATGCCCGGCTGGGTAAATGATAATTGATAATTGATAGGTGATAAGCAGTTGCACTTTTATAATGTGATTTAATGTGATATGTCTTCGTTTAACAAATGGACTTTTGAGGTTAAGGACTGTGCTAACCCAGAACTTTCTTGTACATAGTTGCGCTTCGGTGCCCTATCTTGGTTTTACAAAAACCATCCATAACTACCTCTGAAAAACAAAACCCGTATGGTGTGGCACTGAGTGAGGTCTGCAATTGGACGTCCTGCAGCCCACCCAGGACCCACGTTGAAGGTTTGGTGCGGGTCCTTCACAAGTATCTTGTATATTTATTTATTGAATGCTATTTGATACTATTTGTATTTTTGTATTAAAGTTTGTAACGTTCAAAGTATTCTTACCTCCCGGATGGGAAGATGTTATTGTTAAATGTTATTGCATAAACAAAATGTCTTTTGTATTTCACAGCCCGGGAGTGCTGTCGTTTACCATGGGGGAATGTGTAGCCCTGGTGTTAGGCACACGCAGTACCCTGGAGAGTGTATGGCGAGACGGCGGCTTAATGCTCAATATGCATTCACTCTACACACATTAGACACACCCCTAGGGTAGTGAAGTGTACTCTAGAGGAGTGGTCAAAGTAGTAAGTGTTAGAGTGAGGAGTCTAGTTCCTGTCTTTGGACAGTGAGGACGTGTGGAGTAGAGCTTAGACATCTGTGAGAAGACGTTTGGGGAGTAAAGAGTCTAGCCTGCTTCATCCCAGTTCATTTAGTGGAGTCTGGTATAGGTGTTTGGAATACACCTTAGTCTGGTCAGAGCTGTATCACCCTCTCAGCACCCACTGAAGAAAGGAGAAGTAATAGCACGGAAAGTCATCAGCATTCCTGTCTAGAGGACGGTATCAGGTACAGTGACGTGCTCCTGCCTGTGATAACTGAGCATCCGTGGCTGACTTCATTGGAAGGAAAAGGAAAGAAGTGACTGCTCGACCCTGGCTAATAAGAGTGCTTATGTTACCAGCGTGGACAAGGCGAAAGGCAAGTGGATTATAGAATTAGTGCTACAGGATTACAGAAGTCCAGCACGTTACTACCGGTCACTGGGGACCGAAGAGTCATTGTTGTTTCAGGCACGGTGACAGGAAAACCAGGAATCTACCGGACCCTAGGTCGCGGCAGACAAGCCCCTTATAGTCAGTACGTAGCTGGGGTCAGGGGGAGTGAAGACTTTGGAGTTCTGCAGGACCACGTAAGGATTCAGCTCCTTCACAGGAAGGCCCCTAACACTAAGCTGACTGGGCAGGTACAGCTTTGGATAAGCTGGAGAATTGAGGGAACTACGCTCCATGCTAGTTGCACTCGTCATATTGGAGATAAAGGAGGCCCCTAACTTGTCCAGCTGCCGTCTCAAGATACACTCTCCTTGGATCAGCCTCCCTGGGACCTGCCTTAACATCTTGCAAGTAAAGGTATGGAAAGACGCTGACCGTGTGAGACTGTGTTCTTTAACCGCACTCGACTTCACTACTCACATAGACTTTGAGGGACCAGTCCCACCTGTAGGGGACCCGACATCTAGCTGCCTCACCATCCCCTCAGAGATCTACAGCAGCGCTGGTACTAATTACCAGAACACTACAGGTGGCGTCACGAACTGTACATAATCAATCCCCTGTAAATATATCCCCAACATACGCCAGACCGCCCGGGCCACAGACCGAGCCACAGCTACCTGTGACAAGAATCCCCATAGACTTCCATGGGCTCGGCTCTGAGTACCCCATTGCCCTGGTAACCCACAATTGTGGTGGCGGGTCGACACACATACCTTGCACCTGGGCAAACCGAGCGTCCACCAGATTAGCCGCGGCCCCACTATCCAGAAGAACAGAAATCCTCTCAGTTCTCGTACCTACCACCACCTCCGCTGGTACGAGAAACTGAGAAGGACTTGGGGACGAAATACATACTCCCAGATTGTCGTCCACCACACAACCTGGGATTAATAGTTTTCCGGCGACTTCTTGCTCAGTACAGTACGGGATGGACACCCCTCAATAAAATGTCCCTCTCTCCCACAGAAGAAACACCTTCTTGTTTTGTGGCGCACCGCCGATCCCCTCCCTCGGAATGATGTCCCTCCCAACTGCATAGGTTCCTCGGAACAAACCAGGGGAACCTCAATATTAGGGACTTTAGAAGGAGGTGGAGTCATCACAGGGGGCGGAGTTACCGCACACCTCTCCCGAAGCCGTCTATCAATGCGAATAGCAAGAGCCATAGCGGCCTCCAGTGACGGGGGAGAATCATACTGAGCCAACACATCTTTTAATTTGTCAGATAAACCTTGACAAAACTGGCTCTTAAGAGCCGGGTCATTCCACTGAGTATCCGTGGCCCACCTACGAAACTCTGAAGAAAATTCCTCCGCCGGACAATCTCCCTGCTGTATCCTACGTAACTTCATTTCAGCAAGGGAGACCCGATCCGGATCATCATATACCAGACCCAGGGCTGTAAAAAATCGGTCCACTGACTGAAGAGCCGGGGAGCCCGGGGGGAGAGAGAACGCCCAGGATTGAGGGTCCCCTTGTAAGAGCGAGATGACAATTCCCACCCTCTGATCCTCACTCCCCGACGACTGCGGCCGCAGCCGAAAATACAATTTACATGCTTCCCGGAAAGTAAAAAACTTGTCCCGCCCACCAGTGAACCTGTCCGGGAGAGCTACTTTAGGTTCAAATCTGGTTTGCTCCCGGGGGTACAAAACCTTGGATTTAACGTCCGTCAGCTCCATGGACAAACTCTGCAACTGCTGAGCTAAATGGGCTACTGGATCCATGGTGGCTGGGGAGAATCTTTAGAGTGGCCGGTGAAAATGTCACGACGTATAACAGATATATTCAAAGATAGAAACCTATATCTAATGTGACATCATTCTAAATTTCATATAATAGAGAAAATCAACATGTATACATAGTATCTGCCAGCAATGTCTTACCTGACATAATATCCTATGTATTGTGGGTCAATACTGTGTACGTGTCACGCTGTCTCTGGATAGAGGTGGACCGGGGTCTATGCTGACCCTGAACTGGGGTCCTGACTAGTCCCTCTACCTGGAGGTACTGTTAATGGTACAGAGGTCCAGGCCGCCAGCGTAACCCTGTCTCCTGTAGATCCCTGACCACTGTAATCTAGTCCTGAGAAGGACCCTGATTACCACCACAGGGAATGGGCAGGTCACAGCTTACACACAGTCTAAGACAAACGAGACAGACAAGGGGTAAAGAAAACACAGCCTTGCATACAACACTTCCACTACAGAGGAACACAAAAGGTTAAGGAGATAAACAATAAGCGAGGAGAGGAAAAACCACAACAGGCACTCTTAGCTTAAGTCTTCTCAGAAACGATCCGCTCTGCTGGTCTGAATGAATGCTTTCACTGGCTAACTTCCCCAGCAGACCAGCAGGTATATGAAGGAAGCTAATTAACAAAACATCAATCGCAGCTGGGCGAGGCTGGTCAGCCCAGCACCGAGAGAGAAAGAATTAACTCCCTCAGTGCCGAAAAACACCCAGCACCAGAAACTCAGCTGTGCGAAGTCAGGGTGTGCAATCGCGACGATCTCCGCCGCGACACACCCGTGACACCCCTGCGGCTGCGTTCTGCCGCCCCCGGCCTGAGAGTCGGCGGCTCCCTGTGCCGGCTGTCAAGCTGACAGCCGGCGCAGAGAAGCTGCTGCGTGCCGGCTCCCAGGAATCAACTGCACTGGCGTCACACCAGTACAATTGAAGCTCTGACCGCCGGGTCAGAGCGACGTCTGCAGCGTGATCAGGTCATGTGATCACGCTGCTGACGTCACTCGTCGTCGGCGCCCAGAAGGGTGAACATTTGTGGTGAGTGTGCTCCATTATGGAGCTGAAGATACCACAGAAGATACATGGGGGACATACTGTGTGAGTGTGTGTGTATGGGGGGGGTTTCGAGTGAGGATGGGGGTTCTTTTATGTGTGGGGGGATTTGGAGTGGGGATGGGGGATACATTATGTGTGGGGGGGATTTGGAGTGGGGATGGGGGTTCTTTTATGTGTGGGGGGTTTGGAGTGGGGATGGGGGATACATTATGTGTGGGGGGGATTTGGAGTTGGGATGGGGTTTTTTTTATGTGTCGGGGGGTTTGGAGTGGGGATGGGGGATACATTATGTGTGGGGGGGATTTAGAGGGGATGTGGGTTCTTTTATGTGTGGGGGGATTTGGAGTGGCGATGGGGGGTTATTTTATGTGTGGGGGATTTGGAGTGGGGATGGGGGGATTTAATGTGTGTGGGGGGGATTTGGAGTGGGGATGGGGGGTTATTTTATGTGTGGGGGGATTTGGAGTGGCGATGGGGGGTTATTGTATGTGTTGGGGGATTTGGAGTGGGGATGGGGGTTCTTTTATGTGTGGGGGGATTTGGAGTGGCGATGGGGGCATTTAATATGTGTGGGGGGATTTGAGGGTACTGAAGAGTATGTATGAGGAAACAGTATGGGGGATGGGTGCAGACAGTATGGGGAGCGAACGGGTGAATGCATGTGGACACAGTATGGGGAGTGAGGGTGATGGGATGTGTGCAGACACAGTATGGGGAGTGAGGGTGATGGGATGTGTGCAGACACAGTATGGGGAGTCAGGGGTATGTGTGAGCAGACAGTATAGAGAGTGAGGGGGTAAATATATGAGGAGACAGTATGCTGAACAGGGGGGATGTGAGAGGAGACAGTGTGAGGAGGGAAGAGAATAGTGTGAGGTGACAGTATATTGCAGATATTTTTTATTTAGGGGCATTATAATGACTCTTCTGTCTTTAAGGGCATCGTGTGGAGAGTTGGTGTGTAGCCCTGGTGTGAAGGCACACACAGTACCCTGGAGGATGTGCAGAGAGGTAACAGTTTAATGCTTAATAACCATTCACTCCACCACACACTTGGACACACCCATAGGGTATGTAGCCAGTCAGTCAGCAGAGAGGGGGGAAGTCGAGTCTGCTTCCTGTCAGAGCTCTGTGTGTGAGCTAAAGGCAGACAGACGGAGACAGCTTTGAAAGAAGGGTTAGTAGCAGAAACTTCAGTCGCCTGTCCCAAGGACAGTGAAGTTCAGTCGACGTGCTCCTGAACTAGAAGAATACTGAGCATCTGTTAGCGAGCTCCGGGAAGAAGCAAGAGAGGATTAACTTGCATTACCTTAGGAAGTGTGGAGTGCTTATGCTAAGAGCGCGAACAGGGCGAAGGGCGCAGTGGAAAGAATTCAGAAGTGCCTTAAGGATTGAACTATCCGGCATTGTTCACCGGTCACTGGGGACCGAAGTGTCACTACAGCTTCAGGCGTAGTGGTAGAAAAACCAGAGGCTTACTGGACCTTAGGTCACAGAAAGCAGCCCTTGGCGTGTCGGTACGTAACTGGAGTCAGGGAGAGTGGGAACTTTGAGTCGATGCAGGACAACAGTAGGAACTCAGCTCTCTCACATTAAAGGAAGACTCCGACCACAAAACTGACCGGGCAGTACAGCTTTGGAGAAGCTGGAGTATTCGGAGTGAACTTAGCTTTATGCTGGTTGGACTCATCATATTGGAAAGTAAAGGAGGCCTCTAACCTGTTCAGCTGTTATCTTAAAGCACATCCTTCACCTCGACCAGCCTCCCTGGGACCTGCCTTATCATCTGACAAGTAAAAGGTATGGAAAGACGCTGGATGGTGTGAGACTGATTTATTTATCTGCACCCTACATCATTAATTCCATAGACTTTGAGGGACCAGTCCCACCTGTGGGGGGCCCGTCATCTAGCTGCCATAACATCACCTCAGAGATCTACAGCAGCGCTGGTCTTAGTGACTAGAAAACTACAGGTGGCGTCACGAACCGTTATATACCAAATCCCCTGTAAATATTCCCCCCAACATACGCCTGACCGCCAGGGCCACAGACCGAGCCGCCGCTACTTGTGACAATCCCATAGACTTCCATGGGCTCGGCTCTGAGTACCCCATTGCTCTGGTAACCCACAATTGTGGTGCGGGTCACAACAAAAACTTGGCGTCACGAACAGGATGCGAAACTCGCAAAATTGCGAGCCCTGTGTGCCTGTGGAGTTGTTTTTGTGAAAAAGGACTGTTTGCTATTTTTGGCGCTAAAATCCGCCATTTTGCCGCCAAATTCGCGCCCTCAGGCGCTGGAGAAGAAGGTGGGCGTGAATTCGTGGGCGTGTGCCCCCCTGTGGCGCGAAGAAAATGCCTGCCCTCTCAAAGTGCTATTACAATATGCGATCCTGCCCTACAGCAAAAGAGGTCCGCCTCCTCTTCACCTTCCCTGCGAAGAGGAGGAGACGCAAACCCCGCCTCCACGGAAGAGACCGGACGGCTCTGGTAGAAGATGAGAGAGTGTTCTGGAACATGATGGAGGCAGGATGTGTGCAGCCGAGCAGGGAAGCGGTGGAAGGCAGGCCCCGTTCCCCAGCCAAGCTGCCACTAGAACCGGAGCCATCAGTGGTCCGGCACCTGCAGCAAACTTTGCTGGAGATTGGAGAGGAAAATGCAAGGTTGAAGAAAATGGTCTTGCAACAACCTGGCATGGAGGAGATCGAGAGACGCCGGCGTAACCAGATGCAGCGGCGGCTGTGGGACGCGGTGTTCTCTCCCCTCGACGACCCTCCACGATTTGAATTACCAAAACTTCTGCTGCCCAAGGCTAAGGAGCAACCGGAGGCTACCCCAAAAGGACCGACCCTGATCCCACCGATGGAGCGGTGGAAGCGAAGGAGGTTGAGGAGGTACCGCCAGTTCCGGAACGCCCGCCCGGCCAGGAGGCCGCAGCAGATGATCGATCCCCGGTAGGGACACCGGAGGGGTCCTGTCCATCATTACCAGACGTCGACTGGGATGAGATGGCGCGCCTGGATGACGTCGCCTACGCCGCCCAGTGGGAACGTGAGTGGCAGCGTCGCGAAGAGGAACAGCGACGCCGGCAGGAGGAAGAGCGGGAAGCGCAGCGGAACCGGCAGCGGCAGTACGAGCAGCTGATTGCGGATAAGGAAAGTGTCCGCAGGGAAAAAGGTACTCTAAGGGAACCGCGGCGGCAGGGGTGTGTGACAGAGTTCCAGCTCCGGAAGGGCTGGGGCTTCATTAGAGAACCGGGCCTCTACCCAGGGGTTTTTGTCAGTCGCAGGGACGTAGAATCCCACCTGCCCATCGGCCATCCCGGGAGGGACCTAATCAATGGGGACATAGTAACCTATACACGGCACTGGGGTATGAAAGGATGGTATGCCTTAAATGTCGCAGTCGTCAGAGACCCCGTCCCCGAGCAGGTAACGTCACCATTGCCAGCGCGTCACAGTCCCGAGCTCCCGCTGCACCAGGCCGTGCCCCGGCATCGCCCCATGAACGTACGTCACAGTTGGAAGCGCCCCCTGCATATTCTACTCTGCCAGTGCCTCGTACCAAAATACAAGCTACGACCCATTCCAAATCGCAATTTGCACCGCCGGATATAGCGGCACCAACAGCGACACCTTCGGAGATACCGCTTGCGTCCTACATGATGGAGTCACCCGATGGGACCGTAGTTAGGATGAGAACAGTCGCTACTCAGACTTGGATAGCAGGTCACGACCTATTTGTCATGTGCTCTAAAGAGCATCGCATTGTTCCAGCCCCCGGGATGGAAAATGTCACTGAAGTTAGCAAGAAAATGTGAAGAACGGTAGGACCCAGACAGGGGTTTACCGCAACTAAGAAGATGTAAAAAGTTTTGATAAAAGAAATAATTGCTGTTTTGCACTTTATTGCTATGTATAGTGTTTACATAGTTTTATATATATTGAGTAGAATGCCCGGCTGGGTACAAGAATGAAAATTTGAAAAAGTTGATTGCAGAGTTTTACATATCAAATACCCTGCTTGGGTAAAGTGAAATTAAAGTTAAAACAAGTATATATATAGATATATAATGTAAATGTTGAAGTGAAAATATATATGTGTCCTTTTATTATGTCATGGACTGAGAGGCTGAGGACTGTGCCAGCCCAGAACTTATCTTTGTACATAGTTGCGCTTCGGTGCATTATATTGGGTTTACACGAAGCCACTATTATACGATTACCTCTGAACATAAAACCCGAGTGGTGTGGCACTGAGCGAGGTCTGCAGCCAGATGTCCTGCAGCCCACCCAGGACCCACGTTGAAGGTTTGGTGCGGGTCCTTCACAAGAATACTGTGTATTTATTGAATGTTTTGATGCTTTAATACTTTTTGTATTTTCCTACTGTACAAAATGCAACGTTTTAAGATTTCTTACCTCCCGGATGGGAAGAGTTTAATGTTTATTGTTAATGAAAAACAAAATGTCTTTCTTCTTGTATTTCACAGCCCGGGAGTGCTGTATTTTACCATGGGGGAATGTGTAGCCCTGGTGTGAAGGCACACACAGTACCCTGGAGGATGTGCGGAGAGGTAACAGTTTAATGCTTAATAACCATTCACTCCACCACACACTTGGACACACCCATAGGGTATGTAGCCAGTCAGTCAGCAGAGAGGGGGGAAGTCGAGTCTGCTTCCTGTCAGAGCTCTGTGTGTGAGCTAAAGGCAGACAGACGGAGACAGCTTTGAAAGAAGGGTTAGCAGCAGAAACTTCAGTCGCCTGTCCCAAGGACAGTGAAGTTCAGTCGACGTGCTCCTGAACTAGAAGAATACTGAGCATCTGTTAGCGAGCTCCGGGAAGAAGCAAGAGAGGATTAACTTGCATTACCTTAGGAAGTGTGGAGTGCTTATGCTAAGAGCGCGAACAGGGCGAAGGGCGCAGTGGAAAGAATTCAGAAGTGCCTTAAGGATTGAACTATCCGGCATTGTTCACCGGTCACTGGGGACCGAAGTGTCACTACAGCTTCAGGCGTAGTGGTAGAAAAACCAGAGGCTTACTGGACCTTAGGTCACAGAAAGCAGCCCTTGGAGTGTCGGTACGTAACTGGAGTCAGGGAGAGTGGGAACTTTGAGTCGATGCAGGACAACAGTAGGAACTCAGCTCTCTCACATTAAAGGAAGACTCCGACCACAAAACTGACCGGGCAGTACAGCTTTGGAGAAGCTGGAGTATTCGGAGTGAACTTAGCTTTATGCTGGTTGGACTCATCATATTGGAAAGTAAAGGAGGCCTCTAACCTGTTCAGCTGTTATCTCAAAGCACATCCTTCACCTCGACCAGCCTCCCTGGGACCTGCCTTATCATCTGACAAGTAAAAGGTATGGAAAGACGCTGGATGGTGTGAGACTGATTTATTTATCTGCACCCTACATCATTAATTCCATAGACTTTGAGGGACCAGTCCCACCTGTGGGGGACCCGTCATCTAGCTGCCATAACATCACCTCAGAGATCTACAGCAGCGCTGGTCTTAGTGACTAGAAAACTACAGGTGGCGTCACGAACCGTTATATACCAAATCCCCTGTAAATATTCCCCCCAACATACGCCTGACCGCCAGGGCCACAGACCGAGCCGCCGCTACTTGTGACAATCCCATAGACTTCCATGGGCTCGGCTCTGAGTACCCCATTGCTCTGGTAACCCACAATTGTGGTGCGGGTCACAACAAAAACTTGGCGTCACGAACAGGATGCGAAACTCGCAAAATTGCGAGCCCTGTGTGCCTGTGGAGTTGTTTTTGTGAAAAAGGACTGTTTGCTATTTTTGGCGCTAAAATCCGCCATTTTGCCGCCAAATTCGCGCCCTCAGGCGCTGGAGAAGAAGGTGGGCGTGGATTCGTGGCGTGTGCCCCCCTGTGGCGCGAAGAAAATGCCTGCCCTCTCAAAGTGCTATTACAATATGCGATCCTGCCCTACAGCAAAAGAGGTCCGCCTCCTCTTCACCTTCCCTGCGAAGAGGAGGAGACGCAAACCCCGCCTCCACGGAAGAGACCAGACGGCTCTGGTAGAAGATGAGAGAGTGTTCTGGAACATGATGGAGGCAGGATGTGTGCAGCCGAGCAGGGAAGCGGTGGAAGGCAGGCCCCGTTCCCCAGCCAAGCTGCCACTAGAACCGGAGCCATCAGTGGTCCGGCACCTGCAGCAAACTTTGCTGGAGATTGGAGAGGAAAATGCAAGGTTGAAGAAAATGGTCTTGCAACAACCTGGCATGGAGGAGATCGAGAGACGCCGGCATAACCAGATGCAGCGGCGGCTGTGGGACGCGGTGTTCTCTCCCCTCGACGACCCTCCACGATTTGAATTACCAAAACTTCTGCTGCCCAAGGCTAAGGAGCAACCGGAGGCTACCCCCAAAAGGACCGACCCTGATCCCACCGATGGAGCGGTGGAAGCGAAGGAGGTTGAGGAGGTACCGCCAGTTCCGGAACGCCCGCCCGGCCAGGAGGCCGCAGCAGATGATCGATCCCCGGTAGGGTCACCGGAGGGGTCCTGTCCATCATTACCAGACGTCGACTGGGATGAGATGGCGCGCCTGGATGACGTCGCCTACGCCGCCCAGTGGGAACGTGAGTGGCAGCGTCGCGAAGAGGAACAGCGACGCCGGCAGGAGGAAGAGCGGGAAGCGCAGCGGAACCGGCAGCGGCAGTACGAGCAGCTGATTGCGGATAAGGAAAGTGTCCGCAGGGAAAAAGGTACTCTAAGGGAACCGCGGCGGCAGGGGTGTGTGACAGAGTTCCAGCTCCGGAAGGGCTGGGGCTTCATTAGAGAACCGGGCCTCTACCCAGGGGTTTTTGTTCAGTCGCAGGGACGTAGAATCCCACCTGCCCATCGGCCATCCCGGGAGGGACCTAATCAATGGGGACATAGTAACCTATACACGGCACTGGGGTATGAAAGGATGGTATGCCTTAAATGTCGCAGTCGTCAGAGACCCCGTCCCCGACGCAGGTAACGTCACCATTGCCAGCGCGTCACAGTCCCGAGCTCCCGCTGCACCAGGCCGTGCCCCGGCATCGCCCCATGAACGTACGTCACAGTTGGAAGCGCCCCCTGCATATTCTACTCTGCCAGTGCCTCGTACCAAAATACAAGCTACGACCCATTCCAAATCGCAATTTGCACCGCCGGATATAGCGGCACCAACAGCGACACCTTCGGAGATACCGCTTGCGTCCTACATGATGGAGTCACCCGATGGGACCGTAGTTAGGATGAGAACAGTCGCTACTCAGACTTGGATAGCAGGTCACGACCTATTTGTCATGTGCTCTAAAGAGCATCGCATTGTTCCAGCCCCCGGGATGGAAAATGTCACTGAAGTTAGCAAGAAAATGTGAAGAACGGTAGGACCCAGACAGGGGTTTACCGCAACTAAGAAGATGTAAAAAGTTTTGATAAAAGAAATAATTGCTGTTTTGCACTTTATTGCTATGTATAGTGTTTACATAGTTTTATATATATTGAGTAGAATGCCCGGCTGGGTACAAGAATGAAAATTTGAAAAAGTTGATTGCAGAGTTTTACATATCAAATACCCTGCTTGGGTAAAGTGAAATTAAAGTTAAAACAAGTATATATATAGATATATAATGTAAATGTTGAAGTGAAAATATATATGTGTCCTTTTATTATGTCATGGACTGAGAGGCTGAGGACTGTGCCAGCCCAGAACTTATCTTTGTACATAGTTGCGCTTCGGTGCATTATATTGGGTTTACACGAAGCCACTATTATACGATTACCTCTGAACATAAAACCCGAGTGGTGTGGCACTGAGCGAGGTCTGCAGCCAGATGTCCTGCAGCCCACCCAGGACCCACGTTGAAGGTTTGGTGCGGGTCCTTCACAAGAATACTGTGTATTTATTGAATGTTTTGATGCTTTAATACTTTTTGTATTTTCCTACTGTACAAAATGCAACGTTTTAAGATTTCTTACCTCCCGGATGGGAAGAGTTTAATGTTTATTGTTAATGAAAAACAAAATGTCTTTCTTCTTGTATTTCACAGCCCGGGAGTGCTGTATTTTACCATGGGGGAATGTGTAGCCCTGGTGTGAAGGCACACACAGTACCCTGGAGGATGTGCGGAGAGGTAACAGTTTAATGCTTAATAACCATTCACTCCACCACACACTTGGACACACCCATAGGGTATGTAGCCAGTCAGTCAGCAGAGAGGGGGGAAGTCGAGTCTGCTTCCTGTCAGAGCTCTGTGTGTGAGCTAAAGCAGACAGACGGAGACAGCTTTGAAAGAAGGGTTAGCAGCAGAAACTTCAGTCGCCTGTCCCAAGGACAGTGAAGTTCAGTCGACGTGCTCCTGAACTAGAAGAATACTGAGCATCTGTTAGCGAGCTCCGGGAAGAAGCAAGAGAGGATTAACTTGCATTACCTTAGGAAGTGTGGAGTGCTTATGCTAAGAGTGCGAACAGGGCGAAGGGCGCAGTGGAAAGAATTCAGAAGTGCCTTAAGGATTGAACTATCCGGCATTGTTCACCGGTCACTGGGGACCGAAGTGTCACTACAGCTTCAGGCGTAGTGGTAGAAAAACCAGAGGCTTACTGGACCTTAGGTCACAGAAAGCAGCCCTTGGAGTGTCGGTACGTAACTGGAGTCAGGGAGAGTGGGAACTTTGAGTCGATGCAGGACAACAGTAGGAACTCAGCTCTCTCACATTAAAGGAAGACTCCGACCACAAAACTGACCGGGCAGTACAGCTTTGGAGAAGCTGGAGTATTCGGAGTGAACTTAGCTTTATGCTGGTTGGACTCATCATATTGGAAAGTAAAGGAGGCCTCTAACCTGTTCAGCTGTTATCTCAAAGCACATCCTTCACCTCGACCAGCCTCCCTGGGACCTGCCTTATCATCTGACAAGTAAAAGGTATGGAAAGACGCTGGATGGTGTGAGACTGATTTATTTATCTGCACCCTACATCATTAATTCCATAGACTTTGAGGGACCAGTCCCACCTGTGGGGGACCCGTCATCTAGCTGCCATAACATCACCTCAGAGATCTACAGCAGCGCTGGTCTTAGTGACTAGAAAACTACAGGTGGCGTCACGAACCGTTATATACCAAATCCCCTGTAAATATTCCCCCCAACATACGCCTGACCGCCAGGGCCACAGACCGAGCCGCCGCTACTTGTGACAATCCCATAGACTTCCATGGGCTCGGCTCTGAGTACCCCATTGCTCTGGTAACCCACAATTGTGGTGCGGGTCACAACATTGGTGCAGAAGAGCGGAGAAGATGGAGGTCTGCAGAGACGGCTGTGGATGAGAAAACTCATCATGGGATTTGGACAAGATGAAGAAAAGGAGAACGACTCCAGAGACAGCGTCATCTATAAGGTACCTGGATGTAAATATTATTTGTGAAATTGACTAATTCTCATGTCTTTATTTGTTAGGAGCATTAAAGGGGTTCTCCAGGTCTGTGTCACATAGAATGACTGCAGACTCAGCACAAACCTGGACAGCCCCTTTAATGCTCCTAACATAAATAAAAACATGAGAATGAGTCAATTTCAGAATTCTCACAGTGCTCACTGCACGCTGTTAGGATTCTCTCGTGCCGGTGATTTACATACATGCGGTCACATGCTGACTAGACATGTGTGGCCTCACTCAATGAAAATGAACGGAGCGAGGCCGGGCACGTCTAGTCAGAATGTGGCCAGAAGTATATAAATCACATGCTTGTGCTGACATGACCGTGAACTCTTGCCACCGGTAATGAAGAATCCTAAAAGTGTGCAGTGCATTCGTTGTGAGAATTCAGAAGCTGCAATGTCAGGATTCAGCTCTGCAGGTTCCAGCAGTCATCACATGGACACTTCACTTATATGCGATTTTTATACTTATGGTCCTGTGACATCGAGCTTCTCTTCCTGCTTCTCTCAGTTTTTCACTGTACATTGAGAGCATTAGGGAGAGCAGCTCGTGGGTACATGACTAAGTGTATCGCATGTGTGCTTGGGGGGGGGCCAGGACACAGCGGGCCACATTAGAGGCCCCAGGAAGCAGCAGGCCCCTACTGGGGCCCTAGGAAACAGCAGGCCCCATTAGGGGATTAGGTCCAAAGGAAGCAGCAGGCCCCATTAGGGAGAGCAGCTCGTGGGTACATGACTAAGTGTACAAATCGCATGTGTGCTTGGGGGAGGGGTCCAGGACACAGCGGGCCACATTAGAGGCCCCAGGAAGCAGCAGGCCCCTACTGGGGCCCTAGGAAACAGCAGGCCCCATTAGGGGCCTAGGTCCAAAGGAAGCAGCAGGCCCCATTAGGGAGAGCAGCTCGTGGGTACATGACTAAGTGTACAAATCGCATGTGTGCTTGGGGGGGGGGTCCAGGACACAGCGGGCCACATTAGAGGCCCCAGGAAGCAGCAGGCCCCTACTGGGGCCCTAGGAAACAGCAGGCCCCATTAGGGGCCTAGGTCCAAAGGAAGCAGCAGGCCCCATTAGGGGCCTAGGTCCAAAGGAAGCAGCAGGCCCCATTAGGGGCCTAGGTCCAAAGGAAGCAGCATGCCCCATTAGGGGCCTAGCTCCGAAAAAAAAAAAAGGCCCCATCAGGGTCCTAGGGTCCAAGGAAACAGCAGGCCCCTAATGGGGCCACAAAAACACCAGGCCTCTTTACAGTGCTGCAGATGGCGACCAAAATGGTCGCCAAAGTGGCTAAAAATTTGCAAATGGCGACTGGATTATTCAATCCATTCGACGTTTGCGATTAGTGATTTTTAAAAATATATATATTTTTTTTAAAATGGCGGCCGGAGGCGGGGGGGGGCCCATTGTGAAGTTTGCTGTGGGGCCCTGCCGTTCCTAGTTATGCCCCTGCCCGCAGGCTTTGTCCCGGTTGGAAGCAGTCCGCAGCCGCTATGAGAGCCTGCAGATCTCGGATGAGCTTTCCGGGGAATCGGAGGACAGCAGCGCTCACCCATTCTACAGCACGTCTCCGGATTCATCAGAAGCCAGCTCCTGTGAGCACGATGATGATGCGGCAGAAAAGCTGGCGAGCTGTCAGGAGGAAGTCCGCCGCGATCGCAAGGAGCCGGCAGGTGTGCACTGTGCAGTGGCGTAGCAACTGTTCGTGGCGCCCGGGGCAGCAAATTTTAGGCCACACCCCCTAGCCACACCCATTTCACTGGTCACACCCATATCCACACCCTGACCACACCCACTTAGCACTGCTGATCACACTGTTTCATAAACAATAATTATAAATGTGTAGCCCTGGTGTGTGAAGGCACACGCAGTACCCTGGAGGATGTGTGGAGAGATAGCAGTTTAATGCTAAATGAACATTCATTCCAACATGCACTTAGACACGCCCACAGGTTTATAAGCTTGTGACATCAGCAGGGAGTGTTCAGTCAGAGAGTGTCCTGTCTTCAGTCAGTTCAGTTTGTCTGAGGAGACAGTCAGTCAGCGAGAAGTCTGTGCAGGAGAGAGGAGTGAGCTGCAGATAATTCAGACGCCTGTCTAGAGGACGGTAGAGGTTCAGAGACGTGCTCCTGCCTAAAAGTATTACTGGTATTCTGCTAGCAAGCTCTGGAAGGAACTAAGAAGGAACTGACTGCTATATATATCTGTGAAGTGAGGGATGCTTATGCTACCAGCACGGGCAAGGCGAAAGGCATAGTGGTAGATATTGTGAGTGCTTTAGGATTGGAAGTCCTGCACTGTTAACCGGTTACTGGGACCGAAGCATCACCATAGCTTCATGCATGGTGGTAGAAGAACCAGATTTATTGGAGGGAACTACGCTTCATGCTAGTTGGACTCGTCATATTGGAAGTAAAGGAGGCCCCTAACTTGCCCAGCTGCTATCTCGAAATACATCCTCCTTGGATCAGCCTCCCTGGGACCTGCTTGAACATCTTACAAGTAAAGGTATGGAAAGACGCTGACCGTGTGAGACTGTGTTCTTTATCTGCACCCGACTTCACAAATCCCATAGACTTTGAGGGACCAGTCCCACCTGTAGGGGACCCGACATCTAGCTGCCTCACCATCCCCTCAGAGATCTACAGCAGCGCTGGTACGAATTACCAGAATACTACAGGTGGCGTCACGAACTGTACATAAATCAATCCCCTGTAAATATATCCCCAACATACGCCAGACCGCCCGGGCCACAGACCGAGCCACAGCTACCTGTGACAAAACCCCCATAGACTTCCATGGGCTCGGCTCTGAGTACCCCATTGCCCTGGTAACCCACAATTGTGGTGGCGGGTCGACACAAAAATTTGGCGTCACGAACAGGATCCGAAACTTGCAGCATTGCGAGCCCTGTGTGCCTGTGGAGTGTTTTGATGAAAAAGACTGTTTGCTATTTTTGGCGCTAAAATCCGCCATTTTGCCGCCATATTCGCGCCCTCAGGCGCTGGAGAAGAAGGTGGGCGTACCTGTAAAAGCGCGCTGTTGCCTGGCTCCACCCCGGCTCTGACTCAGCGGCAGGTCCTGCGACAGGAAGTGAACGCTCTGACATCGGAGCGCCTGCGACGAAGGTCCTGTCTCCACCGAAAAGGAATGAAGGAGACAGAGAGACGCTGGCGTGCCCTGAAACAGCGGCTGCTGTGGGACGCAGTGTTCTCTCCTACAAGCATAATGCCGTCTCCTGAATCCCCAAGTTCCCTGCTGAGGAAGGCTGAGGAGAAACTACGAGCTACCCCCAAAAGTACCGATCCTGATCCCACCGATGGAGCGGTGGAGGCAAAGGAGGTTGAGGAGGTACCGCCAGTTCCGGAACGCCCGCCCGGCCAGGAGGCCGCAGCAGATGATCAATCCCCGGTAGGGACACCGGAGGAAAACCAGCCGTCTGTGATGGAGCAGCGACAGCAGCAGGTTAGTGCGTCCTCAATTGAGCCATTGCGCACACCTGCTTCCTGCTCTGCATCACACCAGCATTGTGCGTCCTATTCCGCATCGCCCCCTGCGTACACCTCAGTATCGCAATCGGCGACCTACTCTGCATCGCAATCGGCGACCCAATCTACATCGCAAACTGCGGTTACAGCTGAATCGCCCCCTGCAACGCAAATTGAGACGCAGTCGGCGTCTCACGAGAAAGAGATACCCGTTGCGCCCCTGATGGTTCATACAAAGACTGTTGCGACCCAGACTCTGATCGCAGCACATGATCTGTTCGTCATGAGATCTAGGGATCATCGCATTGTTCCAGCCCCCGGGATGGAAAGTGTAACAGAAATTAATAAAGAGATGTGAAGAACGGTAGGACCCAGACAGGGTTTACCGCAGCTGAGAAGATGTATATAAGTTTTTATAAAAGTGAAAGTAGTTTGTACCGTTAATATGAAAAATGTCTATTTAATACTTTGTGTATTTTTCTATGTTTAATGCAACGTTCAAGATATTCTCACCTCCCGGATGGGAAGAAGTTAATGTTTATTGTTATTGCATAAACAAAATTTTATGTCTTCTTGTATTTTACAGCCCGGGAGTGCTGTCTTTTACCATGGGGAATGTGTAGCCCTGGTGTGTGAAGGCACACGCAGTACCCTGGAGGATGTGTGGAGAGATAGCAGTTTAATGCTAAATGAACATTCATTCCAACATGCACTTAGACACGCCCACAGGTTTATAAGCTTGTGACATCAGCAGGGAGTGTTCAGTCAGAGAGTGTCCTGTCTTCAGTCAGTTCAGTTTGTCTGAGGAGACAGTCAGTCAGCGAGAAGTCTGTGCAGGAGAGAGGAGTGAGCTGCAGATAATTCAGACGCCTGTCTAGAGGACGGTAGAGGTTCAGAGACGTGCTCCTGCCTAAAAGTATTACTGGTATTCTGCTAGCAAGCTCTGGAAGGAACTAAGAAGGAACTGACTGCTATATATATCTGTGAAGTGAGGGATGCTTATGCTACCAGCACGGGCAAGGCGAAAGGCACAGTGGTAGATATTGTGAGTGCTTTAGGATTGGAAGTCCTGCACTGTTAACCGGTTACTGGGACCGAAGCATCACCATAGCTTCATGCATGGTGGTAGAAGAACCAGATTTATTGGAGGGAACTACGCTTCATGCTAGTTGGACTCGTCATATTGGAAGTAAAGGAGGCCCCTAACTTGCCCAGCTGCTATCTCGAAATACATCCTCCTTGGATCAGCCTCCCTGGGACCTGCTTGAACATCTTACAAGTAAAGGTATGGAAAGACGCTGACCGTGTGAGACTGTGTTCTTTATCTGCACCCGACTTCACAAATCCCATAGACTTTGAGGGACCAGTCCCACCTGTAGGGGACCCGACATCTAGCTGCCTCACCATCCCCTCAGAGATCTACAGCAGCGCTGGTACGAATTACCAGAATACTACAGGTGGCGTCACGAACTGTACATAAATCAATCCCCTGTAAATATATCCCCAACATACGCCAGACCGCCCGGGCCACAGACCGAGCCACAGCTACCTGTGACAAAACCCCCATAGACTTCCATGGGCTCGGCTCTGAGTACCCCATTGCCCTGGTAACCCACAATTGTGGTGGCGGGTCGACACATAAACACAGGTGTGAGGACAGGACAGGTTCCCTTTAATCACGGCCAGCACACGGACTGTACCGTAATGCAATGTGCGCACTGTCTGTAATTTTCACAGATCCAGAATCTTGTATAGGTAATTTTAATTTGTAATTCTGATCAAAAACTGACATGTCTCAATGATTTCTTGTGGACACACAGCCCACAAAAAAAAAAAAAAACAGGGACATGTGAACAGCACCATAGACTTTAATGGTCACGTGTTCTATCTGTGTCTGAATAAGGCCTCAGGCTGCGTTCACATGCAATGTGCATGCTGCAGCCTTGAACGGCAGCAGCCATCTAGCACTACGTTCTTTCCTGGGGTTTTTTTCTGGGGCAATTTCTCAATCTTGCAGGCAAATAGTTGTTGCACCTGTAAGGCCATGGCGCAGACATGATGACTGGTCATGGAGGTGAAATAGCTTTTTGCCTTCTAGAATAAGAGCTTGTGTCAGAAACCAGTGTGAACACAGCCTTAATGCAAACAAGACAAAGCTCGTGTGACAGGACTCAGAGCAATGGGTATAGGTGACTGACTGACACAGTCAGAGATAGTGGATGTCTTACCAGAAGTCTGGTCAAAGCTAGGCGTAAGTACATGGTGAAGCTTGGAGGACCACCCATCCTCATCCCCCTGGTCCTGCTGGAGCTTGCTGTGGCACGCAGCATCGCACACACTCCCGGCGGTGTGACAGGCACAGCTGGCGCCTCCTGCTGTCCAGCTCAGCTGCTCTTCTCCCACCTCAGGCCTGATGGCACAGTGCACACCTGCCGGCTCCTTGCGATCGCGGCGGACTTCCTCCTGACATCTCGCCAGCTTTTCTGCCGCATCATCATCGTGCTCACAGGAGCTGGCTTCTGATGAATCCGGAGACGTGCTGTAGAATGGGTGAGCGCTGCTGTCCTCCGATTCCCCGGAAAGCTCATCCGAGATCTGCAGGCTCTCATAGCGGCTGCGGACTGCTTCCAACCGGGACAAAGCCTGCGGGCAGGGGCATAACTAGGAACGGCAGGGCCCCACAGCAAACTTCACAATGGGCCCCCCCCCCGCCTCCGGCCGCCATTTTAAAAAAAATATATATATTTTTAAAAATCACTAATCGCAAACGTCGAATGGATTGAATAATCCAGTCGCCATTTGCAAATTTTTAGCCACTTTGGCGACCATTTTGGTCGCCATCTGCAGCACTGTAAAGAGGCCTGGTGTTTTCGTGGCCCCATTAGGGGCCTGCTGTTTCCTTGGACCCTAGGACCCTGATGGGGCCTTTTTTTTCTTTTGGAGCTAGGCCCCTAATGGGGCATGCTGCTTCCTTTGGACCTAGGCCCCTAATGGGGCCTGCTGCTTCCTTTGGACCTAGGCCCCTAATGGGGCCTGCTGTTTCCTAGGGCCCCATTAGGGGCCTGCTGCTTCCTGGGGCCTCTAATGTGGCCCGCTGTGTCCTGGCCCCCCCCCAAGCACACATGCGATACACTTAGTCATGTACCCACGAGCTGCTCTCCCTAATGCTCTCAATGTACAGTGAAAAACTGAGAGAAGCAGGAAGAGAAGCTCGATGTCACAGGACCATAAGTATGAAAGTCACATATAAGTGAAGTGTCCATGTGACAACTGCTGGAACCTGCAGAGCTGAATCCTGACATTGCAGCTTCTGAATTCTCACAACGAATGCACTGCACACTTTTAGGATTCTTCATTACCGGTGGCGAGAGTACACGGTCATGTCAGCACAAGCATGTGATTTATATACTTCTGGCCACATTCTGACTAGACATGCCCGGCCTCGCTCCGTTCATTTTCATTGAGTGAGGCCACACACGTCTAGTCAGCATGTGACCGCATGTATGTAAATCACCGGCACGAGAGAATCCTAACAGCGTGCAGTGAGCACTGTGAGAATTCTGAAATTGACTAATTCTCATGTTTTTATTTATGTTAGGAGCATTAAAGGGGTTGTCCAGGTTTGTGCTGAGTCTGCAGTCATTCTATGTGACACAGACCTGGAGAACCCCTTTAATGCTCCTAACAAATAAAGACATGAGAATTAGTCAATTTCACAAATAGTATTTACATCCAGGTACCTTATAGATGACGCTGTCTCTGGAGTCGTTCTCCTTTTCTTCATCTTGTCCAGATCCCATGATGAGTTTTCTCATCCACAGCCGTCTCTGCAGACCTCCATCTTCTCCGCTCTTCTGCACCAACTCTCCACACGATGCCCTTAAAGACAGAAGAGTCATTATAATGCCCCTAAATAAAAAATATCTGCAATATACTGTCACCTCACACTATTCTCTTCCCTCCTCACAATGTCTCCTCTCACATCCCCCCTGTTCAGCATACTGTCTCCTCATATATTTACCCCCTCACTCTCTATACTGTCTGCTCACACATACCCCTGACTCCCCATACTGTGTCTGCACACATCCCATCACCCTCACTCCCCATACTGTGTCTGCACACATCCCATCACCCTCACTCCCATACTGTGTCCACATGCATTCACCCGTTCGCTCCCCATACTGTCTGCACCCATCCCCCATACTGTTTCCTCATACATACTCTTCAGTACCCTCAAATCCCCCCACACATATTAAATGCCCCCATCGCCACTCCAAATCCCCCCACACATAAAGAACCCCCATCCCCACTCCAAATCCCCCAACACATACAATAACCCCCCATCGCCACTCCAAATCCCCCACACATAAAATAACCCCCATCCCCACTCCAAATCCCCCACACACATTAAATCCCCCCATCCCCACTCCAAATCCCCCCACACATAAAATAACCCCCCATCGCCACTCCAAATCCCCCCACACATAAAAGAACCCACATCCCCACTCTAAATCCCCCCCACACATAATGTATCCCCATCCCCACTCCAAACCCCCTCACACATAAAAGAACCCCCATCCCAACTCCAAATCCCCCCCACACATAATGTATCCCCCATCCCCACTCCAAACCCCCCACACATAAAAGAACCCCCATCCCCACTCCAAATCCCCCCCACACATAATGTATCCCCCCATCCCCACTCCAAATCCCCCCACACATAAAAGAACCCCCGTCCTCACTTTAAACCCCCCCCATACACACACACTCACACAGTATGTCCCCCATTTATCTTCTGTGGTATCTTCAGCTCCATAATGGAGCACACTCACCACAAATGTTCACCCTTCTGGGCGCCGACGACGAGTGACGTCAGCAGCGTGATCACATGACCTGATCACGCTGCAGACGTCGCTCTGACCCGGCGGTCAGAGCTTCAATTGTACTGGCGTGACGCCAGTGCAATTGATTCCTGGGAGCCGGCACGCAGCAGCTTCTCTGCGCCGGCTGTCAGCTTGACAGCCGGCACAGGGAGCCGCCGACTCTCAGGCCGGGGGCGGCAGAACGCAGCCGCAGGCGAGACAGCTGCAGCAGGGACGGGCCCCCTTCTAGCCCGGGCCCTGTGGCAGCTGCTTCCACGATAGTTCCGCCCCTGCCTGCGGGCTGTCAGCGCTTGTGGAGACATCAGCCGGCATCATCGTCAATGATTCCCCTTGCTTATCGGAAAGAATATGGAAGCGAGTGCTAAACGATTGGAGATGTGAGTACTTCCGATCTCCTCCGTGCCGCCCCCACACATGTGCCGCCTGGGGCGGACCGCCCCCCCCCGCCCTCCCACGCTACGCCACTGGCACTGTGCCATCAGGCCTGAGGTGGGAGAAGAGCAGCTGAGCTGGACAGCAGGAGGCGCCAGTGTGTAGCCCTGGTGTTAGGCACACGCAGTACCCTGGAGAGTGTGTGGCGAGACAGCAGTTTAATGCTAAATACCCATTCACTCAACATACACTAGACACACCCTTAGGGTAGTGTAGTTACTTGTGAGGGAGTGGTCAGGGTGTATGTTTGTTGAGTGATTTTAGTCAGTTCAGTTCCTGTCTTCGGACAGAGCAGACGTCTGGAGTTTAGCTGGAGGGAGGAAGTTGTCCAGCCTGCTCATCTTCAGTTCAGAACGTGGAGGCTGGTACAGGTGGTTTAATTCACCTTAGTCTAGTCAGAGCTGTTCCTCACCAGAATACATTGGAAGAAAGAAGGAGTTTAGTGCAGAAAGACTTCAGACACCTGTCTAAAGGACAGTGAAAGGTTCAGAGACGTGCTCCTGCCTATTGATAACTGAGCATCTGTAACTAACTTCGTAGAAAGTGAATGAAGGAAGTAACTACCCGACTTTATGCAAGTGTGAGTGCTTATGCTACCAGCGAGGACAAGGCGAAAGGCACAGTGGATAATTGGAAAGGTGCGTTTGGATTGAAGAAGTCCTGCACATTGCAACCGGTCACTGGGGACCGAAGGATCACTATTCGCTTCAAGCATAGTGGTAAGAAAACCAGGAATTTACCGGACCTTAGGTCGCGGCAAACAAGCCCCTTATAGTCAGTACGTAACTGGGGTCAGGGGGAGTGAAGACTTTGGAGTCTCTGCAGGACAAAATAAGAATTCAGCTCTCTCGCAGGAAGGCTCCTACCACAAAACTGACTGGGCAGTACAGCTATAGATTAGCTGGAGTTATTGAGGGAACTACGCTTCAGGCTGGTTGTACTCATCGTATTGAAAGTAAAGGAGGCCCCTAACTTGTCCAGCTGCTGTCTCAAGATACACTCTCCTTGGATCAGCCTCCCTGGGACCTGCCTGAACATCTTACAAGTAAAGGTATGGAAAGACGCTGACCGTGTGAGACTGTGTTATTTATCTGCACCCGACTTCACTAACTTCATAGACTTTGAGGGAAGAGTCCCACCTGTAGGGGACCCGACATCTAGCTGCCTCACCATCCCCTCAGAGATCTATAGCAGCGCTGGTACAAATTACCAGAGTACTACAGGTGGCGTCACGAACTGTATATAAATATCCCCTGTAAATATTCCCCAACATACGCCAGACCGCCAGGGCCACAGACCGAGCCACAGCTACCTGTGACAAATCCCATAGACTTCTACGGGCTCGGCTCTGAGTACCCCATTGCCCTGGTAACCCACAATTGTGGTGGCGGGTCGACACAACAACTTGGCGTCACGAACAGGATGCGAAACTCGCAGAATTGCGAGCCCTGTGTGCCTAAGGAATTGTTTTTGTGAAAAGGACTGTTTGCACTTTTGGCGCCAAAATCGCCATTTTTGTCGCCATATTCGCGCCCTCAGGCGCTGGAGAAGAAGGTGGGCGTACCTTCGTGGGCGTGTACCCCCCAGTGGCGCGAAGAAAATGCCTGCCCTCTCAAAGTGCTATTACAACATGCGATCCTGCCCTACAGCAAAGGAGGTCCGCCTCCTCTTCACCATCCCTGCGAGGAGGAGGAGACGCAAACCCCACCTCCACGGAAGAGACCGGATGTCTCTGGAGGAAGAAGAAAGATCTTCTGGAACATCATGGAAGCAGGACGTGTGCAGCCGAGCAGGGAAGCGGAGGAAGGCAGGCCCCGTGCCCCAGCCAAGCTGCCACCAGCATCGGAGTTATCCGTGGTCCTGCACCTGCAACAGGCGTTGCTAGAGATTCAAGAAGAAAATGCACGCCTGAAGAAGATGGTCCAGCACCAAACTGGATTGGAGGAGATCGAGAGACGCCGATGTAACTTGATGCAGTGGCGACTGTGGAACACGGCGTCCTCTCCCCTCAACGACCCCCCACGATTCCAGTTACCGAAGAGTCTGCTGCCCAAGGCGAAGGAGCAACCGGAGGCTGCCCCCGAAAGTACCAATCCTGATCCCACCGGTGAAGCGGTGGAGGCGAAGGAGGTTGAGGAGGTGTCGCCAGTTCCGGAACGCCCGCCCGGCCAGGAGGCCGCAGCAGATGATCGGTCCCCGGCAGGGACACCGGAGGGGTCCTGTCCGTCACTACCAGACGTGGACTGGGACGAAATGGCGCGCCTGGATGACGTCGCCTATACCGCCCAGTGGGAACATGAATGGCAGAGTCGTGAGGAGAAGCAGAAACGCCAGCAGGAGGAAGAGCGGGAAGCTCAGCGGAACCGTCAGCGACAACATGCAGAGCTGATCGCGGACAAAGAGAGTGTCCGGAGAGAAAAGGTACCCTGAGGGAACCGCGGCGGCAGGGGTGTGTGACTGAGTTCCAGCTCCGGAAGGGCTGGGGCTTCATCCGTGAACCGGGCCTCTACCCAGGGGTCTTTGTCAGCAGGCTTGACGTAGAATCCCACCTACCGCAAGGCCATCCCGGGAGGGACTTAGCAAATGGAGACATCGTCACGTACACACGGCACTGGGGAATGAAGGGATGGTATGCCCTTAACGTCACCATCGTCCGTGACCCCGTCCCCGACGCAGGTAACGTCACCACTACCGCAGCGTCCCCGTCTCCAGATCAAGCAGTATCCGGCCGTGCCCCAGCATCGCCCCCTGCAAATTCATTCGCAACTAGCGACCCAGATTTCATCGCAAAGGAAAGCCACCTCTACATCGCAACATGCGACCCAGTCTCAATCGCAATCCATGACACGGTCCATATCGTTAACTGTGATTGAAACGCAATCGGTGTCACGTGAAGAGAATGTACCCGTTGCGCCCTAGAGGTTCGCACAAGAACTGTGGCGACCCAGACCCTAATCGCAGCGCATGATTTGTTAGTCCTGGGATCTAGGGCCCATTGCATTGTTCCAGCCCCGGGGTGGAAAATGTATTGAAAGTGTATTGAAATGAATAAATAGTAAAGAAGAATCGGTGAGATCCATATGGGTCTACCATAAGTAAAAAAGTTTGAGAATGTTATATAAAGTTTTGCACAAGTTGAAAAGTATAGCGTATATAATACATATATATATTTCTAACTGTAGAATGCCCGGCTGGGTAAACAGTAACCAGAAAAAGTTTTGCACTTTAGTATAATAATGTGATATTATATCTATGTCTTTGGTTTTACAATGGACTTTGAGGTTGAGGACTGTGCCAACCCAGAACTTATTTGTACATAGTTGCGCTTCGGTGCCTTATCTTGGTTTTACATAAACCAGCACAACTACCTCTGAATACAAAAACCCGTGTGGTGTGGCACTGAGTGAGGTCTGCATTCGGATGTCCTGCAGCCCACCCAGGACCCACGTTGAAGGTTTGGTGCGGGTCCTTCACAAGTATACTGTATATTATTGAATGCTATTTAATACTTTTGTATTTCTATACATAATGTTATTTTTCGCAACGTTCAAGATATCCTCACCTCCCGGATGGGACGAATTACTGTTTATTGTTTAATGTTTATTGCATAAACAAAATGTCTCTTTTGTATTTTACAGCCCGGGAGTGCTGTCTTTTACCATGGGGGAATGTGTAGCCCTGGTGTTAGGCACACGCAGTACCCTGGAGAGTGTGTGGCGAGACAGCAGTTTAATGCTAAATACCCATTCACTCAACATACACTAGACACACCCTTAGGGTAGTGTAGTTACTGTGAGGGAGTGGTCAGGGTGTATGTTTGTTGAGTGATTTTAGTCAGTTCAGTTCCTGTCTTCGGACAGAGCAGACGTCTGGAGTTTAGCTGGAGGGAGGAAGTTGTCCAGCCTGCTCATCTTCAGTTCAGAACGTGGAGGCTGGTACAGGTGGTTTAATTCACCTTAGTCTAGTCAGAGCTGTTCCTCACCAGAATACATTGGAAGAAAGAAGGAAGTTTTGTGCAGAAAGACTTCAGACACCTGTCTAAAGGACAGTGAAAGGTTCAGAGACGTGCTCCTGCCTATTGATAACTGAGCATCTGTAACTAACTTCGTAGAAAGTGAATGAAGGAAGTAACTACCCGACTTTATGCAAGTGTGAGTGCTTATGCTACCAGCGAGGACAAGGCGAAAGGCACAGTGGATAATTGGAAAGGTGCGTTTGGATTGAAGAAGTCCTGCACATTGCAACCGGTCACTGGGGACCAAGGATCACTATTCGCTTCAAGCATAGTGGTAAGAAAACCAGGAATTTACCGGACCTTAGGTCGCGGCAAACAGCCCCTTATAGTCAGTACGTAACTGGGGTCAGGGGGAGTGAAGACTTTGGAGTCTCTGCAGGACAAAATAAGAATTCAGCTCTCTCGCAGGAAGGCTCCTACCACAAAACTGACTGGGCAGTACAGCTATAGATTAGCTGGAGTTATTGAGGGAACTACGCTTCAGGCTGGTTGTACTCATCGTATTGAAAGTAAAGGAGGCCCCTAACTTGTCCAGCTGCTGTCTCAAGATACACTCTCCTTGGATCAGCCTCCCTGGGACCTGCCTGAACATCTTACAAGTAAAGGTATGGAAAGACGCTGACCGTGTGAGACTGTGTTATTTATCTGCACCCGACTTCACTAACTTCATAGACTTTGAGGGAAGAGTCCCACCTGTAGGGGACCCGACATCTAGCTGCCTCACCATCCCCTCAGAGATCTATAGCAGCGCTGGTACAAATTACCAGAGTACTACAGGTGGCGTCACGAACTGTATATAAATATCCCCTGTAAATATTCCCCCAACATACGCCAGACCGCCAGGGCCACAGACCGAGCCACAGCTACCTGTGACAAATCCCATAGACTTCTACGGGCTCGGCTCTGAGTACCCCATTGCCCTGGTAACCCACAATTGTGGTGGCGGGTCGACACACCAGCTGTGCCTGTCACACCGCCGGGAGTGTGTGCGATGCTGCGTGCCACAGCAAGCTCCAGCAGGACCAGGGGGATGAGGATGGGTGGTCCTCCAAGCTTCACCATGTACTTACGCCTAGCTTTGACCAGACTTCTGGTAAGACATCCGCTATCTCTGACTGTGTCAGTCAGTCACCTATACCCATTGCTCTGAGTCCTGTCACACGAGCTTTGTCTTGTTTGCATTAAGGCTGTGTTCACACTGGTTTCTGACACAAGCTCTTATTCTAGAAGGCAAAAAGCTATTTCACCTCCATGACCAGTCATCATGTCTGCGCCATGGCCTTACAGGTGCAACAACTATTTGCCTGCAAGATTGAGAAATTGCCCCAGAAAAAAACCCCAGGAAAGAACGTAGTGCTAGATGGCTGCTGCCGTTCAAGGCTGCAGCATGCACATTGCATGTGAACGCAGCCTGAGGCCTTATTCAGACACAGATAGAACACGTGACCATTAAAGTCTATGGTGCTGTTCACATGTCCCTGTTTTTTTTTTTTTTTGTGGGCTGTGTGTCCACAAGAAATCATTGAGACATGTCAGTTTTTGATCAGAATTTCAAATTAAAATTACCTATACAAGATTCTGGATCTGTGAAAATTACAGACAGTGCGCACATTGCATTACGGTACAGTCCGTGTGCTGGCCGTGATTAAAGGGAACCTGTCCTGTCCTCACACCTGTGTTTATAATTATTGTTTATGAAACAGTGTGATCAGCAGTACTAAGTGGGTGTGGTCAGGGCGTGGATATGGGTGTGACCAGTGAAATGGGTGTGGCTAGGGGTGTGGCCTAAAATTTGCCGCCCCGGACGCCACGAACAGTTGCTACGCCACTGCACGGAGGATTATACTCTGAATCAAATGTTTACTTGGAAAAAAAAACCTCGACCTATCCTGAAAAAATACATGAACAAAAGATGCTTTGTAGGAGGAAAAGTAAGCGTTAAAGAAATGAATGATGTTTCTGATACTACATGTCCTTCAGCTTCTGAAGATTTATCGGATTCATCCGCTAGTTCATCCAATACCTCTAATTTTCAACATCAGTATCCAAAAAAACAATAATGTTATTAAACAAATGGAGAATATGACAAAAAAAACGCAGAAGAAGGGCCTCAAGCATAGAAGCAGGAAGATATCCGACCCGCCACAAGACCCATCTCTTCTAGACGTTCCAGTCTGGAACTTATCCAGCTATATACTATCAGAAGCGCAAGTCTCAGTCTTGAGTAAAGTAATAGGTTTTTCTCCAACTAATCAGTTTGAGATTTTTCAAACATTACTGGATGTAAATAAATTAGCTCGCAATTTAACCATCAAATGTCATTTTTTTTATTCAAATATTAATGATTCCTGTTATGTTACGGTAGCTGAGGAGTGCAAGTAAAAAAGGAAATACACCAGAGCAGTTGGAATCTATGAGATTGCAGTACCCTGACTAACCACCGCAACTAGAGGCAGCCGTGGAGCGTTCCTACGTTGGTCCTAGACGCCTCGTCACAGCCTGAGAAACTAACTACACCTAAAGATAGAAATAGGAAAGCTATCTGCCCCGGAGCAGAACCCCAAAGATAATAGAAAGCCCCCAAACATGTAATGGCGGTTAGACAAGAGGAAATACTGACACAGAAAGAAAATAGTATGAGCAAACGCTGGGGCCAAAACTATCTAAATAGAAAAGGATAGGAAGGGTACTTACTGCAATCTCAGAAAACCCTGAAAAAACACCAACTCTACTAATTTCAAAATCACCTGAGATCACACGACCTCTACCACCTAAATTAGTTCTCTGGTGTAACAAAAAACAAAACAGCAGCCACTGAAAAAAAAACTGGAAAAAGCAAAAGTACAAAACACAGTGGCTGGACTAAACTGAGAGGGCAAAAGCCCCCAGAGGGGACCCTGAAGGCCCCCACAGAAGTGCAGGACAAAATGCAAAAATATAGCAAAAACACAAAAGAAGAAATTGTCTTATCTGATAGCAGGAGATGCAGACACGACACAGCAGGCTACAAGGGAAACTGGAAAGAAGGATTCAGACTAGAACAATTGATCACCGGCAACCCTGATGGGAAAATGACTCCCTTACATAAGACCAATCAGTAACACCTGATTCCCAGTCCTCACAATCCTCACTAGTACCGCTTGTAACCACCAGAGGAGCCTCTGCTCAGAACTCATCTCAAACCCATTCACAACAGTACCCCCCCCTTGAGGAGGGGTCACCGAACCCTCATTTGAGCAACCAGGTCGGTCAGGATGAGTTCTATGATACGCACGGATAAGTCTCCTAGCATGGATGTCCGAAGCAAACACCCAAGAATTGTCTTCCTGACCATAACCTCTCCATTTAACCAAATACTGGAGTCTTCGTCTAGAAAAACGAGAATCCAATATTTTCTCAACCACATACTCCAGATTGCCCTCAACCAAAACAGGGTCAGGAGGCACAGCAGCAGGAACCACTGGCTCAACAAACCTCTTCAACAAGGACTTGTGGAACACGTTATGGATCTTAAATGTCCCTGGAAGAAGCAAACGAAAAGAAACAGGATTAATAATCTCCATGATCTTATAAGGTCCAATGAACCTAGGCTTAAATTTAGGAGATGCTACTCTCATAGGAATATTCTTTGAGGACAACCAGACCAAGTCCCCCACTTTAAACCGAGGACCATCAGTCCTATGCCGGTTAGCAAACCGCTGGGCCTTCTCCTGAGAGAGGGACAACCTCTCCACTACCTGTTCCCAAATCTGCTGCATACGCTCAACAACAGAGTCAACACCTGGACAGACAGAAGCCTCCGTCTGTCCTGAAGAAAATCGAGGGTGAAACCCAGAATTACAGAAAAACGGAGACATCAAAGTGGCAGAGCTAGCCCTATTATTAAGAGCAAACTCAGCCAAAGGCAAAAAAGAGACCCAGTCATCCTGATCAGCAGACACAAAGCATCTTAGATAAGTCTCCAATGTCTGGTTTGTTCTCTCAGTTTGACCATTGGTCTGAGGATGAAATGCCGAGGAGAAAGACAATTGAACACCCAGTTTAGAACAAAAAGTCCTCCAAAATCTGGAAACAAACTGGACTCCTCTGTCAGACACAATGTTCTCAGGAATGCCGTGTAAACGAACCACGTGCTGAAGGAACAACGGCACCAATTCAGAGGAGGAAGGCAACTTAGGTAATGGCACAAGATGTATCATCTTGGAAAACCTATCACAAATTACCCAGATGGTGGTCATTCTCTGAGAAACAGGAAGATCGGAAACGAAATCCATAGAGATATGGGTCCATGGTCTCCTGGGCACAGGCAATGGCATCAACAAACCACTAGAGCGAGAGCAAGGCTTGGAGCGAGAGCAAGTCCCGCAGGACTGCACAAATTCCCTGACATCGCGAGACAAGGTAGGCCACCAAAAGACCGACTAACCAAGTCTCTGGTACCAAAAATTCCGGGATGCCCAGCCAATGCGGAACAATGAATCTCAGACATCACACTCTTTTTCCATTGGTCCGGGACAAACAATTTTCCAACAGGGCAGCGCTCGGCCTATCCTCCTGACACCCCTCCAGAGCAAGTCTCAAATTGGGCGAGATGGCGGAAAGAACTACACCCTCCTTCAAAATAACAGAGGGATCAGATAGCTCAGGAGAGTCCGCAAGGAAACTCCTCGAGAGGGCATCCGCCTTAACATTCTTAGTGCCAGGAAGAAAGGAAACCACAAAATTAAAACGTGTGAAAAACAAGGCCCACCTGGCCTGTCTAGGATTGAGTCGCTTGGCAGATTCCAGATAGACCAGATTCTTATGGTCCGTAAGGACCACCACCTGATGTTTGGCTCCCTCCAGCCAATGTCTCCACTCTTCAAAAGCCCACTTCATGGCCAATAACTCCCGATTACCCACGTCATAATTACGTTCAGTAGGAGAAAATTTTCGAGAGAAAAAGGCACAAGGGTTACTTTTAGAGGTCTCTGGATCTTTTTGGGACAAAACGGCACCTGCCCCAATTTCAGAGGCATCAACCTCCACCTGAAATGGCAGAGAAACATCAGGCTGCCGTAGAACAGGAGCAGAAGTGAATCTCTGCTTAAGTTCCTGAAACGCAGAGACTGCCTCAGGAGGCCAATTCACCACATCAGAACCCTTTCTGGTCAAATCAGTTAATGGTTTAACAATAACCGAGAAATTACCAATAAATTTACGATAAAAATTGGCAAAACCCAAAAATCTCTGAAGAGCCTTTAATGAAGTAGGTTGGACCCAATCACAGATGGCCTGAACCTTGACCGGGTCCATTTCAATAACAGATGGGGACAAAATGAATCCCAGAAATGAGATCTTCTGTACGCCAAAAAGACACTTTGATCCCTTCACATACAGAGCATTCTCTCTCAAAATCTGGAATACAGTTCGAACATGTTTCACATGAGAGTCCCAGTCATTAGAAAAAATCAAGATATCATCCAAATAAACAATCAGAAACTTGTCCACAAAATCCCTGAAAATGTCATTCATGAAGGACTGGAAGACGGAAGGAGCATTAGTGAGCCCAAAGGGCATCACAAGGTACTCAAAATGCCCTTCAGGGGTGTTAAATGCCGTCTTCCATTCATCCCCTTGCTTAATGCGAATAAGGTTATACGCCCCCCTGAGGTCAAGCTTGGTAAACCAAGTAGCGTTTTTCACCCTGGAAAACAGGTCAGAAATCAAGGGTAACGGGTATTGATATTTCACAGTAATATTGTTCAAGAGACGATAATCAATACACGGCCTTAATGAACCATCTTTTTTGGCCACAAAGAAAAAACCGGCACCTAAGGGTGAAGAGGATGGTCTGATATGACCCTTCTCCAATGATTCCTTGATATAAGACCGCATAGCGTCATGTTCAGGTACAGACAAGTTAAAAAGGCGACCTTTAGGGAATTTACTACCTGGCACTAATTCAATAGCGCAGTCATAGCTCCTATGGGGAGGTAAGGATGCAGATTTACTTTCGCTAAACACATCAGAAAAATCAAACAAAAAGTCAGGAACATCCTCAGCCTGGGGGGAGGCAGAAAAAACAGGAGTGTTGGTATTAACACATTGGCAGCCCCAACTGGTTACAGACACAGATTTCCAATCCAAAACAGGATTATGAGACTGTAACCAAGGGAAACCCAGCACGATAATGTCATGCAGATTATATAGAACCAAAAATTTGCAGCACTCCTGGTGATCAGGTTCTACCCTCATTATCACCTGAGTAGAAAACTGGGGTTTATTCTCAGCCAAAGGGGTAGAATCGATCCCCAGTAAAGGAATAGACTTCTGTAGGGGTATCAAGGGAAACCCACAACGTTTAGCAAAATCATAATCCATCAGGTTAATAGCTGCTCCAGAATCAACGAAAGCAGAAAATGAGGACAGAGAGCATATCAGAGTGACAGTTAACAAAAACTTAGTCTGAACACTACCCAAGACAACCGAGCGTGCAAAACGTCTTCCCCGCTTAGGGCAGACTGAAATAGCATGAGAGGCATCACCACAGTAGAAACATAACCCATTGCGCTTTCGAAACTCATGACGCTGTGCCCCAGACACCACTCCATCACACTGCATGGGCTCAGCAGCTGGCTCACAAGGCAACACCACTCCACGCATACTTCTCCGCTCACGCAAACGTCTGTCAATTTGAATCGCTAATGACATAGAATCATTGGGACCAGAGGGGACAGGGAATCCCACCATAACATCCTTTACATTATCCGACAGACCCTTCCGGAAAAGGGCCGCCAAAGCGTCGTCATTCCACTTGGTCAGGACTGCCCACCTACGGAATCTCTGACAGTATAACTCAGCGTCATCAAGCCCCTGATTTAATGCCAACAAGGCTTTTTCAGCTTGATCAGTGACATTAGGCTCATCGTACAATAACCCCAAAGCCTGAAAAAATGCATCAACATCACTCAAAACAGGATCCCCAGGTATCAGGAAAAAGCCCAATCCTGAGGATCGCCGCGCAGGAGAGAGATGATAATTTGAACCTGCTGCGCTGCGTTTCCTGAGGACTTAGATTTTAAGGCAAGAAACAATTTACAATTATTTTTGAAATTCTGAAACTTAGCTCGATCCCCTAAAAACAAATCTGACATGGGGATCCTAGGTTCCACAACAGGCAACCTAGCAAGATATGCAGCAATACTCTGAACCTCAGTGGCAAGCTGATCCACACGGCCAGACAACTGTGCAAACTCCATTGGGAGAAAAGATCCTCCCCAGCACCCAGAGATACAGAGGGAAAAAAAAAAAAAAATGCAACAAACAGAAAAATATCTCTGACAACTTTTCTTCCTTCAAAATATTTTTTCCCTTCTGTGAGTACCATACAATTTTTATGGCCGGTGATACTGTTATGTTACGGTAGCTGAGGAGTGCAGGTAAAAAAGGAAATACACCAGAGCAGTTGGAATCTATGAGATTGCAGTACCCTGACTAACCACCGCAACTAGAGGCAGCCGTGGAGCGTTCCTACGTTGGTCCTAGACGCCTCGTCACAGCCTGAGAAACTAACTACACCTAAAGATAGAAATAGGAAAGCTATCTGCCCCGGAGCAGAACCCCAAAGATAATAGAAAGCCCCCAAACATGTAATGGCGGTTAGACAAGAGGAAATACTGACACAGAAAGAAAATAGTATGAGCAAACGCTGGGGCCCAAACTATCTAAATAGAAAAGGATAGGAAGGGTACTTACTGCAATCTCAGAAAACCCTGAAAAAACACCAACTCTACTAATTTCAAAATCACCTGAGATCACACGACCTCTACCACCTAAATTAGTTCTCTGGTGTAACAAAAAACAAAACAGCAGCCACTGAAAAAAAAACTGGAAAAAGCAAAAGTACAAAAACACAGTGGCTGGACTAAACTGAGAGGGCAAAAGCCCCGGAGGGGACCCTGAAGGCCCCCACAGAAGTGCAGGACAAAATGCAAAAATATAGCAAAAACACAAAATAAGAAATTGTCTTATCTGATAGCAGGAGATGCAGACACGACACAGCAGGCTACAAGGGAAACTGGAAAGAAGGATTCAGACCAGAACAATTGATCACCGGCAACCCTGATGGGAAAATGACTCCCTTATATAAGACCAGTCAGTAACACCTGATTCCCAGTCCTCACAATCCTCACTAGTACCGCTTGTAACCACCAGAGGGAGCCTCTGCTCAGAACTCATCTCAAACCCATTCACAACAGATTCCCCAACATCTGAAACCAATGTGTTTCCAGGTACGTCCAAATCTTTGTGTGAGCAAAAATCTGTACTTAATTTACAAATATTAGAAAGTGAAACATCAAACGAAACTAGATCTTTAAACAAGAGTTTTACTATGGGAAATCAATACTTTTATCCCCTGCAATCGAGACCACTAGTGTTAGATCATTTTCAAGATCTCATAGAAAAGATTTAATTGAATTAACCCCTTAACCCCCAAAGGTGGTTTGCATGTAAATGACCGCGCCAATTTTTACAATTCTGACCACTGTCCCTCTATGAGGTAATTACTCTGGAACGCTTCCATGGATCACGTGATTCTGACATTGTTTTCTCGTGACATATTGTACTTCATGACAGTGGTAACATTTCTTTGATATAACTTGCGTTTATTTGTGAAAAAAATGGAAATTTGGTGAAATTCTTAGAAAATTTCCCAATTTTCCAACTTTGAATTATCATCATGTCCTTAAATCAGAGAGATATGTCACACAAAATACATAAAAAGTAACATTTCCCACAGGTCTACTTTACATCAGCACAATTTTGGAACCAAGATTTTATTTTATTTTTTTTACGATGATACCCCATATGTGGGGGTGAACCACTGTTTGGGCGCACGGCACAGCTCGGAAGGGAAGGAGCGCTGTCTGACTTTCCAATGCAAAATTGGCTGAAAATGAGATTGGATGCCATGTCGCGTGTATGGAGAGCCTCTGATGTGCCTAAACAGTGGAAACCCTCCACAAGAGACTGCATTTTGGAATCTAGATCCCCTAAGGAACTTATCAAGATGTGTGGTGAGCACTTTGAACCTCCAAGTGCTTCACACAAGTTTATAATGTAGAGCCGTAATGTAGAGCTTTTTATCATTCAAATATTTATTGATTAAAAACAGAAACACATGAGACCTGCACACAGTGAACAGGCCTGTAGAGACGCTGTTCACACCACCAGAAAACCGAAAACAAAAACACAGTAAAACCAAAAATACTCTGTTGCAAAAAGAATATAACAGTAAAAGGCAAGTGCCAATAAAAAAAAAAGGAAAAACAAGGGTATTTGGTTAATACGTTTTAATATAAAAATTTTTCAAAAAACTTATTAACCAAATACCCTTGTTTTTCCATTTTTTTATTGGCACTTGCCGTTTACTGTTATATTATATTCTTTTTGCAGCAGAGTATTTTTGGTTTTACTGTGCTTTTTTTTGCTTTCATTTATTCATTGATGGAATAAATATTGATTTTTTTTATTATTTTTTAAAATATTTTTACAATTATTTTAAAAAATTTTTAATTTAATTCTTAGTTTTTGACTTTGTCCCACTATGGGACACTCATTTTGCGCAGGCTGATCGTTTCTATATCACGAAGATCTGCATGCTATAGAAGCTGTCAGCTCTGCAGCTTCTATTACACTGACCTGAGAGTCTTCCTGACTTGCACTGCGCATGACGAAGTCTCTCAGCTCTAGAGACCCAGAAGTCGTCATGACGACATTAAGTTTCCATAGCAGCGATCGGGACCCGAGTCATGCTGTGGGGTCTCTGACCCAAAGGCAGAGGTGCTGTCATGTTTGATCGCAGTGTTCCCGGGGTTAAAGTGCCGAGAACGGTCTGTGACTGCTCCTGGCACTTAGTGAGAATCAGCTGACACCCGGCCACGATCAGCAGCACTCCCCCCGTGAGCATGGCTGATCGCCCATTACGTACTATTCCATCCAAGGGAATTAAGGCCCAGGGCACATGGATGGGGTAGTACGTACAATGGCAGAAAGGGGTTAATGATTTGACTCTCATTATTACTTATTGGCCAAAGGAAAGCTTTACTTTTGCTTTGTAATAATTGCTTGTTAAACATTTGTTCTACGTATATTCAATAAAAAGAATATTGGAAGAAAGAACATTTATTTTCTATCAGTTTGGTTAGTGAGGCACCAAAGGTCATAGAGACTGTCCTCACTGCTTGTCTCGTTAACCCTTTCCTCCTCGGAATGTGGTACCAGAGAGAATAAGACACAGACACAGAGTATGCGTCAATAAACTCTGCCCTATATTGCTGGATACGGGATTTATATACATCCCTGAAGCAGGAAGCGGAATTACCATATATGGTGGTTAATACAACTTATCACTAAAACACGTAGAATACTGATTTTAACCAAAAACTCCATTCTTGCCCTTATCTCCCAGGACTACTCAGGCGGGCGGGGGTGTATTGACTAAAATGAGGAACATCTTATCTTGACTTCTGGTACTCATCAGCCTGTCTAAAAGAAAACAAGGTCACTGAATTAAAAGAAAAATTGTTATGATTTGGTAGCTGAGGAGTGCAGGTAAAAAGGCAATACACCAGAGCAGTTGGAATCTATGAGATTGCAGTACCCTGACTAACCACCACAACTAGAGGCAGCCGTGGAGCGTTCCTACGTTGGTCCTAGACGCCTCGTCACAGCCTGAGAAACTAATTACACCTAAAGAAAGAAATAGGAAAGCTATCTGCCCCGGAGCAGAACCTCAAAGATAATAGAAAGCCCCCAAACATGTAATGGCGGTTAGACAAGAAGAAATACTGACACAGAAAGAAAATAGTATGAGCAAACGCTGGGGCCCAAACTAACTAAATAGAAAAGGATAGGAAGGGTACTTACTGCAATCCCAGAAAACCCTGCAAAGCACCAACTCTACTAATTTCAAAAACACTTGAGATCTACCACCTAAATTAGTTCTCTGGTGTAACAAAATCAAAACAGCAGTCACTGAAAAAACTGTAAAAAGCAAAAGTACAAACATCAGTGGCTGAACTAAACTGAGAGGGCAAAAGCCCCCGGAGGGGACCCCGAAGGCCCCCACAGAAGTGCAGGACAAAATGCAAAAATCTAGCACAAAAACAAAAAGAAGAAAATGTCTTATCTGTTAGCAGGAGATGCAGACACGACACAGCAGGCTACAAAGGAAACAGGAATCAAGGATTCAGACCAGAACAATTGATCACCGGCAACCCTGATGGGAAGGTGACTCCCTTATATAAGACCAGTCAGTAACACCTGATTCCCAATCCTCACAATCTTCACTGGACAGACCAGCACCGCTTGTAACCACCAGAGGGAGCCTCTGCTCAGAACTCATCTCAAGCCCATTCACAACAAAAAATGCTGGTTCAGCTCTAACAAATGCTGGTTCCTTCATTTGATCAATACACATCTTCATACCTCCTCTGTGTCCTAGTATATCGTTTAATACACATCAAACAGATTTTAAAAACTAAATAGATAGCAAGACATATCAATAAAACCTGTAGGCCAGCTTGTATTACCCCAGTCAGCCAACCCCCTATACCTTTGAACCAATTTGCGGGGTTAAGAAAGGAGAAAGTGTTTGCCCACCATGAATCTTGATTCTTCAGATTTGCCTCATCATTTAGTTTCCTTAACTTTATGACATCCTCTAGCTTATGTTTAAGAGTTAAAACACTAGAATTATCAATATAATGACAACATGCAGGTCCAATAATCTGGCACATCCCTCCTTGAGCTGCAGTCAGGTAATCTAACACGAGGGTATGTTGGTTAGTAACAATAATTAACTGGTTCTGTACTGCAAGGGACCCATTGATGATATCTAAAATATCCCATGTCTGAGTTATCATTGGGTAGATAAATAATGCACTGAAAAATTTATTTGCTATCCTCATCTCCACTATATGTGGTCTCCCATTTGGGCGAGGTCTATTGTCTGCAGATCGTTTATGTAGTGTATGTTTTGGAATTATCTGTCCTGTTAGATTTCCCTGCCACCATGGAAAATCAGTCCATCCCACTACCGGTATTCCTACCGTGGTGTTCCAAAGTTTTTGAGTGGCATTGTTGCTTAATGTGTCTGAACAGTTACCCCAAGAGTTAATCTTGGTACTCAGAGGGACTGGGACTGCAAGAAATGGTAGACTGGTGGATGTCACCGGCGCGTGTGTACAAATCCAACAGTTTGCAACAGTTTGGTTTTGTTCTTTCAGTCCATCCACTAAAGCTAAGTGGTGTCTAATGAACCTGTTATCATCACCATCTACACTGCTAAGTCTGTTCCAAGCATCCGTTACTGCAAGGATGCAAGCAAATGTCATTAGTAGCATCATTCCTCTTCCGGAGGCTCTCCAAGGATCTTCTTACAATGCGATGCGTGGATACAAGTTTCCTTGCCTTGTAGCTTGACTGCGGTACTTGTCGTCAGTAGAACTTGAAAAGGTCCATCAAATCTCGGATCCAGACTCTTTCTCACGTGTCTTTTAATGACTACCCAGTCTCCGGGCTGCAGGCTGTGACTCCCAGGATCCTGGTTTGGATCTGGAAGAGAACTGAAGACATTATCATGTACTTTCTTAAGTCTTTTATGCAAATCCCTTACATATGAGCTTAATACATGATTACTCATTTCCAGTGCTTGGGTAAAGAAACATCCTAAGCTAGGCACTTTGCCAAATAGTACTTCATACGGAGAAAGTCCAGTTCTCCTATTTGGAGTATACCTTACTGAATATAGGGCTAATGGTAAACATTCAGGCCAAGATTTCCCTGTTTCAGCCATGGCCTTTTGGATTTTTAGTTTCAATGTCCCATTTAGTCTTTCTACTTTTCCACTGCTTTGTGGATGATATGGGGTGTGGAAAGCTTGTTGAATTCCTAGAGCTGTCAAGACTTCATTCATTATTTCACCTGTGAAATGTGTACCTCTGTCACTTTCGATCACCTCTGGTACTCCATACCTGCACACCACCTCCGCAAGCAGCTTCTTTGCGGTTGCCGCAGCCGTAGCCTTGGCAAGCGGGAAAGCCTCCGGCCATCCTGAGAATAAATCAATACAGACCAACACATACTCCCATGACCCTGATTTTGGCAGCTGAATATAATCAATCTGCAGTCTCTGGAAAGGATAGAGGGGCCGAGGGGCGTGTTTGGGTGGTGTCTTGACTACCCTTCCCTGATTATGTGTAGCACATACCATGCATCCCTGGATCAAGCCTTCTATACAGGTGGAAAAGCCTGGTGCCACCCAATGCTTTTGCATCACACTCATCACAGCAGTTTTGGACTGGTGGGTTGGCCCATGTAACATCTGGGCGACCGCAGGGTACAACGCCCTTGGAAGGCATCGACGCATCCCTCTTCACCATACCCCATTTGCTTCATTCAGACATGCACCTTCTTTTTCCCACTTTTCTACTTCCTCCTGGTGCACCTGAGCCTGCATCTGGGATAAGGCATCCTCCGACACAAAGGGATTTTTTGGAGCACTTACCTGGTGCATTGTTACCCCTTGGAGTGGTCTACTGGCTGCTGTTTTTGCTGCTGCATCGGCCATTGCGTTTCCTTTACTCACCTGATCAGTGCGTCTGGTATGTGCTTTAACTTTTATGATAGCTACCTCTTTTGGTTATTGTAATGCATCAATTAACTGCTGGACTGCGTCAGCATTTTTAATGGGATGTCCTGCTGCAGTCAGGAATCCTCTAGACTTCCAAATTGGACCAAAATCATGAGCTATACCGAATGCGTATCTAGAATCTGTGTAGATGTTAACAATTCTACCTTCAGCTATCTTACAGGCCTCGTTCAGAGCCTTAAGTTCAGCCTCCTGGGCTGACTGATGTGGGAGCATTGGTTCTGCCTTGATTACCGCATTCAGGGAGACGATGGCATACCCAGTGTGGAAAGTACCTGAGTCATCTTGGTGGCGGAATCCATCTACAAAAAATTCAAAATCAGCATTAGGTCTTTCAGTTTCAAACACTGTGGGTAGGCCTGCTGTTTCCTGTGCCATAAGCTGAACACAATCATGAGGAATCTCCTCTCTTGGATCTTCTTTGTACAATACCGTACCTGACCCCTCCTTTAGATCTGAGAGAGGTAACAATGTGGCAGGATTAAGTGTGGTACATCTCTGCAAAGAAACATTTGGAGGCATTAAAAGTGCACATTGCAATCGAAGGTGACGTGCAGCTGAAATATGTGCCGGCTGCACCTGGTTCAGTATGGTATATACGTCATGAGGTGTAAGTACTGTAAGTGGGTGATCAAGAACAATGTCTGACGATTTGTGGAGCAATAGTCCTACAGCATGTAATGCCCGTACACAGGACGGGGCACCTCTAGCCACTGCATCTAGTCTTCCACTGAAATAGGCTACTGGCCTTTGATTGTCACCATGTAACTGGGTCAATACCCCTGCTGCGTGTCCTGCTGTTTGTGGAGATACAGGGTGAATGGTAGTTCATAGTTGGGGGTTCCTAGTGCTGGAGCTGCCACAATCCTGTTTTTGAGAGAATAAAAACAGTCTATACCTTCAGGAGTTAGTTTAAAAGGCACCATGGTGATACAGTCATAGAGAGGTTGCATGAGGATTGACACAGCATGTATCCACTGTCTGCAGTAGGAAACCAGTCCAAGAAATGTCCTAAGAGCGGCAACATTAACAGGAATAGGAAAATTCTGTACAGCTTCTTTGCGAACGCTGGTCAGATGTCGCGCCCCCGGTGTATTGCAATGTCCCAAAAAGATAACTGAAGATTTACAAAATTGAAGTTAATCCTTTGACGCTTTACATCCAGCTTGGTACAGAAACAACATGAGTGATATTATTGCAGTGTGACACTGTTTCCTGGAGGGGGCACAAATCAGTAAATCATCAACATATTGCAGAACAACTACTTTTGGCATTTTCCATTTTTCCAGTATCTCTTGCAGACTGGCAGTATACATAGTGGGTGAATTCTGGGCAGCCTGGGGCAAAACTGTCCAAGTATACTGATTCCCTTGAAATGTAAAAGCAAACAAATACTGGCATTCAGGGTGCAATGGGACACTAAAAAATGCATTTGCCAAATCAATCACTGAAAAACAAAGAGCACTAGCCGGGATCTGAGACAGAAGGGTGTGAGGATTTGGAACAACTGGTGTGAGGAGCTCTGTAGCTTTGTTCACTAGCCGGAGATCATGGACCATTCTGTACGCTGCTGGCTGTCCCGGTGCTGTTTTCTTTTTAACTGGGAACAGAGGGGTGTTACAAGGGGACTGGGTCTTAACTAAAACACCACTTGCTACCAGTTTCTGTACCTGCTGAGCTATAGCTGACTCTTGAGCCGAACTAAGAGGATACTGTCTCTGTTGGGGCAGGATTGCACCTGGCTTTAATTTGACCATGACTGGCTGCACCCTTAATCTGCCCACATCTGTTTTATCTGAAGCCCAGAAATCATGCGGTATCACACCTTCTAACATTGAAGGAAATTCATCTGTGTCCTCTATACTAGCAACATCTAGTGACATGATTTTACAAAGAGTGCTTGGCTTCAATCCTGGTGTCATAGTGACAGTCCCATCAGGATGATACTCAATATGTGCTTGCAATTGAGACAATACATCACATCCTAAAAGATTACATTGACCCCGTGGTGATACCATTAACTGTGTGTGTACAGTGGTTCCTTGAATTTGCAGGGGAATCTTTTTAGTGACGGGGAGCAGGATAGATGGAGAATTGTAAGGAGTCGCTATAACATGGTGGGAGAAATCACTTTTCCCAAATGGCCAGTCCTCTCCTGTAATTACTGAATTGTCTGCCCCCGTGTCCACTTGGAACTCAACCTCATGTCCCCCTGGTAGGTTCACCTGCACTGTGCAATTAGGAGTGGGGGGTGGAGAGACAAGGGGGTTCATGTGCAAGCTACCATTATCCTATGGGAGCGGCCCTAATTGGTCTTGGGGCCTCTTGCAGGCGGGTCATTTGGATATGGATTAGTTGGACAGGCTGGATATGGATTAGTTGGACAGGCTGGATATGGATTAGTTCTGCAATCTCTCCTGAAATGTCCTGGTTTCCTGCACACGTAGCACAATTTCTGTCCATCTCCTGGCACACGTCTCCCCTCCCTGTTGCTTGTAGGATGAGTACTCACAGCATGTAACCTTGCGCCTCTCTTTGCTTGCGCTAAGTCATGTTGTGCCCCCTGTGCTATTCTGGCTAGATCCTCTGCTTTAACTGACCTCCAATCTGGTCTACTTACTTTCCCTTTTCTGCCACTTCCTTTTTCAACCCATTCATATGTGCACTTGCCAGTATCCTCTCACTAGTCTTGTTTTCTGAGACAAAACCCATTTCTACCCAAGTTTTTCTTAGAGCCCATAAATAATCTTTTGGCTCCTCTTCCTTTCCCTGAACTCTGTCTTCTAGTGTAACCTCCTTCTCTGCCTGTCTATCTTTACATGCTTTTTTCAACGCTTCTGTAAACAGAACCCCTGCTGCTGCGTCATTGACTTCTGCATTATCAGGTCCGGTCCTACCAACATAACACTTGTATGTCTCATCTATCAGTCTATCGTATCTAGCTTCATCTGCCAATTTCCCTTTCATAAGTGCTTCCAGATCCTGTCTAGTTGCTTTATACGTATCCTGCATTGTAGCTAACATTCTAGCGAATCCCATTGGTGACTGTGAAGGTTTCGGGAGTTGCGTTATTAGAGCCAACTGCTCTGAAGGGCTCCATTGTCTGTATAACACTGCTGTCCGGGGGGCACCTAGAGCTGGTCCGTCCCCCTCGCCTCCCGCAGCACCCGGTGTACCAGGTACCATTACTGTCCTCATTGGAAATAGATTGGCCGGGGAGGTCTGGGTCCACCACAACCTACACAGACATCTACCGTCAGGGGATTTTGCTGTCCACACCTGGGACAGACCCAACAGTTCGGTCCGTGGGAGGTCATGGGAAAGTCTGATACTGGGGTGGAGGTAACGTAGGGGGCGAACAGGAGAGTAAGTCAATCATCTCTGTTTTTGTCAGTCTGTAATGTCCGTCTCCTAATTCTTCAGTCTTTCCCTCTAAGTAATCACACGCACTCATCCACAGGTTCACTGTTTTCAACAGTCCTTTGTCTCTCAACCATCCATGATGTGAGTTAAAGAACCTTTTTCATTTATCACTGTTCAATTCTCCGTTTTCATTCATGCCTGCTTTACACAATACTTTGTCAATGCCTACCAACGCTTGCTTTCCCTCTCTGCGTACCACTAAATCTTTGGCAGTAATACCTTTCTTGGCATTTTGGTTCCCCATTTTTGTATCTCCTCACCTAGAAGAGATTCTCCTGTCACTTAGACAATTCTGTCACCAAGACTCTGTCACCAAGACAATTCTGTCACTTAGACAATGGGCCACAAAGGTTTCTGAACCATTCCGCCGCTTGCTTGCCAAGATTTGTACGCTAACCAAATAAACAATCTGATCACACGAACACCAAGAAAAAACCACACCACAATCATTGGATCCATACTGTCATTTTTCAAAGGAGGAAAGGCAGGACTGACAATTAATCTGAGGGTCTACTGGTTCAAAGGAACCTTGAGCCAGGAACACCTGTGAATTACCTGGAAAGCCGACCGCTCGGGGAGGAAGGAGTCCACTATACAGTGATATAGATTTTTAGGTAGAATATAATAAGTATTCTTACCTCAGCGCTGTATGTATATCACCAACAGAGAGCTCCGCTCATCCACGTCTCTGGATCGGTCAGACTTTCTTAGAGTATATTAACTCAAGGTCCCTGTTCGGGCGCCAGCTGTCATCACTGCTTGTCTCGTTAACCATTTCCTCCTCGGAATGTGGTACCAGAGAGAATAAGACACAGACACAGAGTATGCGTCAATAAACTCTGCCCTTTATTGCTGGATACGGGATTTATATACATCCCTGAAGCAGGAAACGGAATTACCATATATGGTGGTTAATACAACTTATCACTAAAACACGTAGAATACTGATTTTAACCGAAAACTCCATTCTTGCCCTTATCTCCCAGGACTACTCAGGCGGGCGGGGGTGTATTGACTAAAATGAGGAACATCTTATCTTGACTTCTGGTACTCATCAGCCTGTCTAAAAAAAAACAAGGTCACTGAATTAAAAGAAAAATGCTGGTTCAGCTCTAACAAATGCTGGTTCAGCTCTAACAAGACCATGTTTACTAAACAATTGGCGGAAGGCTTTTGTCTGTCTGAGTAATGCTACAGGAGTCGAGAGATTGCCCATAGAGAGCCTATCCTTCACTTCTCAGAAAGGTAAATTAAAATCACGTCTGTTGTGAATGTGTTAGAGATGGTTTCTGAGCAGAGGCTCCCTCTGGTGGTTACAGACAGTACTGAACCTTTCAGCGAGGAGTGGCAATCTGGGTTCACTGACTGGTCTGATATAAGGGAGGTTCCCTCCCATGATGGTTGCCGGTGGTCAATTGTTCTTGTCTCAATTGTGGTTCCTGGTTCATTGGGAAGTTTGCTGGAGTCTTGCCTGCATCTCCTGCTTTCAGATAAGATATTTTTTGCTTTTCTTTTTGTGCTTGCTTTTTGTATTGTTTTCTGCACTTTTGTGGAGGTCAGGCAGGTCCCCTCCTGTGGCCTGAGCTCCTCACAGTTTATCTGCAGCCACTGTTATTTGCTCATTTGCTCTTTCCTGTTTTTTCAGTGGCTGCGGCTTGGTTTTTGTTCACACTGAGACCTGATTTAGTGGGTGGCGAGATCGTGTGATCTCAGTATTTTTGTAATCAAAATTGTTGGATTTTTGTAGGGTTTTCTGGGTTGCAGAAAGTAATCTCTCCTGTCCCATCCTATTTAGTCAGCTTGTGGCCCCAGCATTTGCTCAGTCTATTTTCTGCCAATGTTTGTATTTTCATCTTGTCTAACCGCAATTATATGTTTGGGGGCTTCCTATTTTCTTTGGGGATCTGCTCCGGGGCAGATAGCTTTCATCTTTCTGCCTTTAGGTGCAGTTATCTCTCAGGCTGTGACGAGGCGTCTAGGATCAATGTAGGAACGCTCCACGGCTACCTCTAGTTGTGTCGTTAGTTTAGGAATCTGCAACCCATCAGTTACCAACATCTCAGGTGTTCGGCTGCCCTGCTGTTGTTCCTGTCCTTCTCAGCTACCGAAACATAACAGTATCACCGGCCATAACTGAAAATTATATGGTACTCACAGAAGGGAAAAATAGTGTGGAAAGAAAAAAGTTGTCAGAGATTTTTTTTTTTCTGTCTGTTGCATTTTTTCCCTCTTTTTCTCTGGGTGCTGAGGAGGATTTTTTTTTCCCAATAAAGTTTGCACAGTTGTCTGGCCGTGTGGATCAGCTTGCCACTGAGGTTCGGAGTATTGCTACCTATCTTGCTAGGTTGCCGGTTATGGAACCTAGGATCCCCATACAGATTTGTTTTTGGGGATCGGGCTAAATTTCTGAATTTCAAAAATAACTGTAAGTTGTTTTTTGCCTTAAAACCTAAGTCTCTGGGAACGCAGCATAGCAGGTTCAAATTGTCATCTCTCTCCTGCGCGGCGATCCTCAGGATTGGGCTTTTTCCCTGACAACTGGGGATCCTGTTTTGAATGATATTGATGCATTTTTTCTGGCTCTGGGGTTATTGTACGATGAATCTAATATCACTGATCAAGCTGAAAAAACCTTGTTGGCATTAAATCAGAGTCTTGAAAGTGGGCAGTCCTGACCAAATGGAATGATGATGCTTTGGCAGCCCTTTTTCGGAAGGGGCTGTCAAAGAATGTAAAGGATGTTATGGTGGGATTCCCTGCTCCCTCTGGTCTCAATGATTCTATGTCATTGGCTATTCAAATTGACAGACGTTTGCGTGAGCGCAGAGGTATGCGTGAGATAGTGTTGCCTTGTGTGCCAGTTTCTGAGCCCATGCAGTGTGATAGAGTGACTTCTGGGGCTCAGCGTCATGAGTTTCGAAAGCGCAATGGGTTGTTTCTACTGTGGTGATGCCTCTCATGCTATTTCAGTCTGCCCTAGGCGGGGGAAGACGTTTTGCACGCTCAGTTGTCTTGGGTAGTGTTCAGACTAAATTTCTGTTGACTGTTACCCTGATTTGCTCCCTGTCCACATTTTCTGCTCAGGCTTTTGTTGATTCAGGAGCAGCTATTAACCTGATGGATTTTGACTTTGCCAAACGTTGTGGGTTTCCTATGATACCCCTACGGAAGTCTATTCCCCTACTGGGCATTGATTCCACCCCTTTGGCGGAGAATAAACCCCAGCTTTCTACTCAGGTGATAATGAGGGTTGAACCAGATCATCAGGAGAGTTGCAAATTTCTGGTGTTATATAATCTGCATGACATTATTGTACTAGGTTTCCCTTGGTTGCAGACTCATAATCCTGTTTTGGATTGGAAATCTGTGTCTGTGACCAGTTGGGGCTGCCAATGTGTTAATGCCGACACTCCTGTTTTTTCTGCCTCTCCCAAGTCTCAGGATGTTCCTGACTTTTTGACTGATTTTTCGGATGTATTTAGTGAAAGTAAATCTGCATCTTTGCCCCCTCACAGGAGCTACGATTGCGCTATTGAATTAGTGCCTCGTGGTAAATTTCCTAAAGGTCGCCTTTTTAACTTGTCTGTACCTGAACACGATGCTATGCGATCTTATATCAAGGAGTCATTGGAGAAGGGTCATATCAGACCATCCTCTTCACCCTTGGGTGCCGGTTTTTTCTTTGTGGCCAAAAAGGATAGTTCATTGAGGCTGTGTATTGATTATCGTCTCTTGAATAAGATCACTGTGAAGTATCAATATCCGTTACCCTTGATTTCTGACCTGTTTTCCAGGGTGAAAAGTGCGAGTTGGTTTACCAAGCTTGACCTCAGGGGGGCGTATAACCTTATTCGCATTAAGCACGGGGATGAATGGAAGACGGCGTTTAATACCCCAGAGAGGCATTTTCAGTACCTAGTGATGCCCTTTGGGCTCACTAATGCTCCTTCCGTCTTCCAATCCTTCATGAATGATATTTTCAGGGATTTTGTGGATAAATTTCCGATTGTTTATTTGGATGATATCTTGATTTTTTCCAATGACTGAGACTCTCATGTGAAACATGTTCGGACTGTGTTCCAGATTTTGAGAGAGAATGCTCTGTATGTGAAGGGATCAAAGTGTCTTTTTGGCGTACAGAAGGTCTCATTTCTGGGATTCATTTTGTCTCCGTCTGTTATTGAAATGGACCCGGTCAAGGTTCAAGCCATCTGTGATTGGGTCCAACCTACTTCATTAAAGGCTCTTCAGAGATTTTGGGGTTTTGCCAATTTTTATCGTAAATTTATTGGTAATTTCTCCGGTATTGTTAAACCATTGACTGATTTGACCAAAAAGGGTTCTGATGTGGTGAATTGGCCTCCTGAGGCAGTCTCTGCGTTTCAGGAACTTAAGCAGAGATTCACTTCTGCTCCTGTTCTACGGCAGCCTGATGTTTCTCTACCATTTCAGGTGGAGGTTGATGCCTCTAAAAATTGGGGCAGGTGCCGTTTTGTCCCAAAGAGATCCAGAGACCTCTAAAAGTAACCCTTGTGCCTTTTTCTCTCGAAAATTTTCTCCAACTGAACGTAATTATGACGTGGGTAATCGGGAGTTATTGGCCATGAAGTGGGCCTTTGAAGAGTGGAGACATTGGCTGGAAGGAGCCAAACATCAGGTGGTGGTCCTCACGGACCATAAGAATCTGGTTTATCTCGAATCAGCCAAGCGACTTAATCCTACACAGGCCAGGTGGGCCTTGTTTTTCACACGTTTTAATTTTGTGGTTTCTTTTCTTCCTGGCACTAAGAATATTAAGGCGGATGCCCTCTCGAGGAGTTTCTTTGTGGACTCTCCTGAGTTATCTGATCCTACTGTTATTTTGAAAGAGGGTGTATTTCTTTCCGCCATCTCGCCCAATTTGAGACTGGCTCTGGAAGGGTGTCAGGAGGATAAACCTGAGCGCTGCCCTATTTGGAAATTGTTTGTCCCAGATCAGTGGAAGAAGAGTGTCATGTCTTAGGCTACTTCACACTTGGTTTTTTTGCGCAGGCATCTTGCGCTATCGGATGCATGGCAATGTTCCCCTATATTTAACATGGCGAGTGCAGGGTCTAGCGCTTGCACGCGTTCATGTGCGTTTGTCGTGCGCTGCGCATTTTCCCGGTGTGCGCCCATACGCGCCAGACGCTACATGTTGCATTTTTTTTTCCGCCCAACCGCTTTAAAAAAACGCGTGCGCACGTGTGCGCATGCTATGTGCAAAAAATAACATTGCAGTCTATGGGGCGCTGGGGCGCTGGCTTGTGCGCTCGATAGGCTTTGCGCTCGTTTCTTATGGCGCAGAGTTGGAGGCAGAGGATGATGCGAGTGTTGCCAGATGTGAAAATGATGGAGCCAGAGATGATGAGCAGAGATGATAGGCAGAGATGATGGAGACAGAGATGATGAGGCAGAGATGATGGAGACAGATGATGAGCCAGAGATGATGAGGCAGAGATGATGGAGGCAGAGATGATAGAGAGAGAGAGGATGATGGAGGCAGAGATGATGGAGGCAGAGATGATAGAGCAGAGATGATGAGCAGAGATGATGGAGCAGATGATGAGCCAGAGATGATAGAGCCAGAGATGATGGAGGCAGAGATGATGGAGGCAGAGATGATGGAGGCAGAGATATGAGCAGAGATGATGAGCAGATGATGGAGCAGAGATGATGGAGCAGAGATGATGGAGGCAGAGATGATAGAGGCAGAGATGATGGAGACAGATGATGGAGCCAGAGATGATAGAGCCAGAGATGATAGAGCCAGAGATGATGGAGGCAGAGATGATAGAGCAGAGTGAGGAGACAGATGATGGAGCCAGAGATGATAGAGCCAGAGATGATGAGGATGAGGAGCAGAGATGATGGAGGCAGAGATGATGGAGCAGAGATGATAGAGCCAGAGATGATGGAGGCAGAGATGATGGGCGATGATGAATGGATGAAGCCAGAGATGATGGAGGCAGAGATGATGGACAGAGATGATGCAGAGATGATAGAGCCAGAGATGATGGAGGCAGAGATGATGGAGGCAGAGATGATAGAGCCAGAGATGATAGAGAAAGAGATGATGAAGGCAGAGATGATGGAGGCAGAGATTATGGAGGCAGAGATGATAGAGCCAGAGATGATGGAGGCAGAGATGATGGAGACAGAGATGATGGAGGCAGAGATGATGGAGACAGAGATGATGGAGACAGAGATGATGGAGACAGATGATGGAGCCAGAGATGATAGAGCCAGAGATGATGGAGACAGATGATGGAGCCAGAGATGTGACAAATAGAAAACGCATGCGCCAAAAAAAACGCAAACGCATGCAAAAACGCATGAAATCGCAGACAAACGCTGGTTTTTTTTGTCGAAATGCGCATGCTGATGCGACTAAATATTGCAGCGTTTACAAGCGTTTGCATGCGGTTTTTTTATGCGCTTCATGTGCGCTCGAAACGCAGCGCAAAAAAAACGCAAGTGTGAAAGTAGCCTTAGATTCATTGTTACGCGTTGGCTGGTCGTCCCGGGATTTTTGGTACGAGACTTGGTGAGTCGGTCCTTTTGGTGGCCTACTTTGTCTCGTGACGTCAGGGAATTTGTGCAGTCCTGTGGGACTTGCTCTCGCTCCAAGCCTTGCTCTCGCTCTAGTGGTTTGTTAATGCCATTACCTGTGCCCAAGAGGCCATGGACCCATATCTCTATGGATTTTATTTCCGACCTCCCTGTTTCTCAGAGAATGACCGTTATATGGGTAATCTGTGATAGGTTTTTCAAGATGATACATCTTGTGCCATTACCTAAGTTACCTTCATCCTCCGAATTGGTGCCTTTGTTCCTTCAGCACGTGGTTTGGTTACATGGCATTCCGGAGAACATTGTGTCTGACAGAGGAGTCCAGTTTGTTTCCAGATTTTGGAGGACATTTTGTTCTAAACTTGGTGTTCAATTATCTTTCTCCTCTGCTTTTCATCCTCAGACCAATGGACAAACCGAGAGAACAAACCAGACCTTGGAGACTTATTTGAGATGTTTTGTGTCTGCTGATCAAGATGACTGGGTCTCTTTTTTGCCTTTGGCTGAGTTTGCTCTTAATAATAGGGCTAGCTTTGCCACCTTGATGTCTCCATTTTTCTGCAATTTTGGGTTTCACCCTCGATTTTCTTCGGGACAGGCGGAGGCTTCTGTCTGTCCGGGTGTTGACTCTGTTGTGGAGCGAATGCAGCAGATTTGGGACCAGGTAGTGGAGAGGTTGTCTCTCTCTCAGGAGAAGGCCCAGCGGTTTGCCAACCGGCATAGGACTTATGGTCCTCGGTTTTAAGTGGGGGACTTGGTTTGGTTGTCCTCAAGAAATATCTCTATGAGGGTTGCATCTCCAAAGTTTAAGCCTAGGTTCATTGGACCTTATAAGATCATGGAGATTCTTAATCCAGTTTCCTTCCGTTTGCTTCTTCCAGGGACATTTAAGATCCATAACGTGTTCCACAAGTCCTTATTGAAGAGGTTTGTCGAGCCAGTGGTTCCTATGGCTGCGCCTCCTGACCCTGTTTTGGTTGAGGGCAATCTGGAGTATGTGGTTGAGAAAATATTGGATTCTCGTTTTTCTAGACAGAAACTCCAGTATTTGGTTAAGTGGAGAGGTTATGGTCAGGAGGACAATTCTTGGGTGTTTGCTTCGGACATCCATGCTAGGAGACTGATCCGTGCCTATCACCGAGCTCATCCTGATAAACCTGGTTGCACAAGTGAGGTTTCGGTGACCCCTCCTCAAGGGGGGGGTACTGTTATGAATGTGCTAGAGATGGTTTCTGAGCAGAGGCTCCCTATGGTGGTTACAGACAGTACTGAACCTTTCAGCGAGGATTGGCAATCTGGGATCACGGACTGGCTTGATATAAGGGAGGTTCCCTCCCATGATGGTTGCCGGTGATCAATTGTTCTTGTCTCAATTGTGGTTTCTGGTTCATTTGGAAGCTTGCTGAGTCTTGCCTGCATCTTCTGCTATCAGATAAGATATTTTCTGCTTTTATTTTTGTGCTTGCTTTTTGTATTGTTCCCTGCACTTCTGTGGAGGTCAGCCAGGTCCCCTCCGGGGGGCTTGTGCTCCTCTCAGTTTATCTGGAGCCACTGTTTGTTCATTTGCTTTTTACTGTTTTTTTCAGTGGCTGCGGCTTGTGTTGTGAATGTGTTAGAAATGAGTTCTGGTGGTTGCAGACAGTGCTGAACCATTTAGTGAAGATTGGCAATCAGGAGTTACAGACTGGTCCTATATAAGGGAGGTTCCCTCCCATCAGGGTTGCCGGTGATCAATTGTTCTTGTCTCAACTGTGATTCCTGGTTCACTTGGAAGCTTGCTGAGTTTTGCCTCTTCTCCTGCTCTCAGATAAGAAATTTTCTGTTTTTATTTTTGTGCTTGCTTTTTGCATTGTTTCCTGCACTTTTGTGGAGGTCAGCCAGGTCCCCTCCGGGGGCTTGTGCTCCTCTCAGTTTGTCTGAGCCACTGTTGTTTGTTCTTTTGCCTTTTCCAGTTTTTTTTTCAGTGGCTGCGGCTTTGTTTTGTTACACCAGAGAACTAATTTAGGTGGTAGAGGTCGTGTGATCTCAGGTGTTTTTGCAATTAGCAGAGTTGGTACTTTTTAGGGTTTTTTGGGATTGCAGTAAGTGTCCTTCCTATCCTTTTCTGTCTAGGAAGATTGGGCCCCAACGTTTGCTCATACTATTTTCTGTCTTTGTCTGTATTTCCTCTTGTCTAACCGCCATTACATGTTTGGGGGCTTCCTATGTTCTTTGGGGATCTGCTCCGGGGCAGATAGCTTTCCTCTTTCTATCTTTAGGTGTAGTTAACCTCTCAGGCTGTGACGAGGCGTCTAGGACCAACGTAGGTACGCTCCACGGCTGCCTTTAGTTGTGGTGGTTAGTCAGGGTACTGCAATCCAGTAGATTCCAACCTCTCTGGTGTATTGCCTTTTTTGCTTGCTCTCCTCAGCTACCAAATCATAACAGGCTTGGTTTTGTTACACCAGAGAACTGATTTAGGTGGTAGAGGTCGTGTGATCTCAGGTGTTTTGCAATCAGTAGAGTTGGTATTTTTAGGGTTTTTTTTGGATTGCAGTAAGTATCCTTTCCTGTATTTTTCTGTCTAGACAGATTGGTCCCCAGCATTTGCTCATTCTGTTTTCTGTCTGTGTCCGTGCTTCTTCTTGTCTGACCGCCATTACATGTTTGGGGGCTTCCTATTTTCTTTGGGGATCTGCTCCAGGGCAGATAGCTTTCATCTTTCTGCCTTTAGGTGTAGTTGTCTCTCAGGAACGCTCCACGGCTGCCTCGATTGCAGGTTACTGCAATCCAATAGGTTCCAGCCTCTCTGGTGTATTACCGTTTTTGCTTACTCTCCTCAGCTACCATAACATAACACGTGTGACTGTAGGGAGTCAGAGTGATTCAGCACATAATACTAGTATACTATGTCAGCAGCACTGAGGAGGAGGATACAGGACACTACAGGGAGGAGGATAGACGGCATCAGTTGTTACTGCTGAGGGTAGGGAAAGTAATATAAAGTGATATTGTCATGTATAGTGTACAGTTCCTATAGCGTCTTGTGCTTGGGTGCGAGGAAAACACAGGAGACATAGGTTGAAATGAAATGACTTGTATTACTTCATACAAGCATGCTGAAAAGTTCACACAGTTTGCAGGAACAGCGACAGGAGACACAGCAGGCCAGAGTAACTTCAAGCACTACAATAAATCTCCAAAGCAGGTTCAGGATCTCTTCTCTGTACCGTAATTCCTCTGCAAACATGGATTCACCAAACAGCAGGTTTCCAGAGTCCAAAAGTGTTCCAAGGTTCCTCAGTAGGGAATAGCTGGAGTACAAGTCCAAGGCTTCCAGGAGTCAGGTCACAGACTGACTGAGGCTTGATTCAGGAGCACTGATTGTTCAGCTGAGGCTGCTTAAGAAGCAAGAGGGAAGAATCAGGGCGGGAACATGAAAACTGGAAACTCCATATTAACTGAGGGCAAGAGCTGCAGAAAGACAGAAAGCAAAATGGCCGACGAAAAACTGAGTTTCAAGGAACATGTCAACAGAGACAAAGAACCTTACATTACTCCCCCCTTAGGGACAACCTCCGGATGACCTCAGACCAGGCTTGTCAGGGTACCTCTGATGAAACTGGCGGAGCAGGCGAGGAGCATTTACATTATTGACTGGTTCCCATGAGTTGTCCTCCACTGGGTAGCCCTGCCATTTAATCAAATATTGCAACTGATTTCTGTACAACCTGGAATCTAGAATCCTTTCCACCATAAATTCTTCCTGACCATCGACCAGCACTGGGTCAGGGCAAGGAGAAGAGAGTCCAGGAAACGTATTGGGTGTTGCAGCCTTTAGTAGGGATACATGAAAGACAGGGTGGATTCTCATAGTTCTGGGCAGTTGAAGACGACAAGCAACAGCACTTATAATCTTACTGATCTTATAAGGTCCAATGTACTTATGTCCCAATTTAGACGATGGAATCTTTAATTTAAGATTTCTGGTTGACAGCCAGACCAAATCTCCTACCTTGAAAGCTGGTGCAGGTTTACGAAATTTATCTGCTGCTTTCTTGTACCTTTCCTGAGCCAATTCTAGATTTTCCTTTAGAAGATCCATATTCTTTTGTAAAGAAGTGATTCTTTCAGCCACTGCCGGCAAGGGTGTATCTATGGGAAATCGAGGAAGAATGTTAGGATGATAACCTAGATTGGAGTAAAAAGGAGACTGCTTAGTGGAGGCGCTCTGAGAGTTGTTATAAGAGAACTCAGCCAGTGGAAGTAGATCCACCCAATCATCCTGTAGGTGGCAGATAAAACAGCGGAGATACTGCTCCAGGGTCTGATTGGTTCGTTCTGTCTGTCCATTAGTCTGGGGATGAAAAGCAGAAGAAAGGTTTACTTTAATGTCCAATGCTGCAAAGAAATTTTGCCAAAACCTTGAAGTAAATTGCACCCCTCGATCCGAAATGACCTCATCCGGTACTCCATGTAAGCGAAACACATTCTTAATCATCAAGTCTGATGTCTGTTTTGCAGTGGGTAAGCCGACACAAGGGATAAAATGAGCTGCCTTTGTTAGACGGTCAACCACCACTAGAATGGTGTTCTTCCCTTGAGAGGTTGGTAACTCCACAATGAAGTCCATAGAAATGGATCCCCACGGGCGGGACGGGGTGGGAAGAGGTTGCAACAGACCAGTTGGTGAGGAGCGAGGTGTTTTGCATCTTGCACAGACTTCACATGAAGTGACATAGTTTAAGACATCTTTCCTGTAAGTGGGCCACCAAAAGAAACAAGAAAGAAATTCTTGTGTCTTTAGAATTCCCCTATGCCCGGCTATCTTGGAATCGTGGATGAGTTGCAATACTCTCAATCTGACTGTTTCAGGTATATACAGACGTTGTCCCTGAATCCACACACCATTCTTAAAGACAAGACTTACGTCTCTTGGGGGTTGAGCCAACAAAGAATCCGCATGGTATGCTTCCTTGATGTCCTTAAGTAGGTCTTGATTATGAATCACTCCCAGGAATCTAGAGTCAGGAAGAATAGTCTTAGGAGAAGTAAGTGGACGTGTCTCTGCTGAATGAATCCTAGAGAGTGCATCAGCCTTTCCATTGCGCGATCCTGGTCTATAAGAAATGACAAAATTAAATTGTTTTAGGAAAAGATTCCAGCGAGCCTGGCGAGGAGTCAGGCACTTAGCCGACCTGATAAATTCAAGGTTACGATGGTCTGTCAGGATGACTATTTGCTGTGCAGCTCCCTGAAGAAGGTGTCTCCATTCCTTGAAGGCGGCAATAATGGCCAACAATTCTCTATTGCCCACATCGTAGTTCCTCTCAGCCGAAGACAACTGCTGGGAAAAGAAGGCACAGGGATGCAAGACATTCTTCTCACCTGTTCTCTGAGAGAGTATAGCTCCAACGGCATCCACCTCTATTATGAAGGCAAGCTCGGGGTTGGGATGTACTAAGATAGGTGCGGTGGTAAATTTATCCTTTAAACAGGAAAATGCTTCCTGAGCTTGCGGGGTCCAGGAGAACCTAGACTGTTTCCGGGTAAGTTGGGTGATAGGTGACACTACCTCAGAAAAATTCTTAATGAAACGTCTATAGAAGTTGGCAAACCCGATGAAACGCTGCACCTCCTTCACATTTCTAGGAATTGGCCAATCCTTGATGGCTTGGGTCTTGCTTCCATCCATACTAATCCCTTGCGTAGATAGTACATACCCAGAAATTGAATTTCGGTCCTATGGAATTCACATTTTTCAAGTTTGATGTAGAGATGGTTTTGTCTTAGGCGTTCTAAGACCATTCTCACATGTCCATGATATTCCTCTGTGGAGTTAGAAAAAATTAGAATATCATCCAGATAAATCACCACAAATGTATCTAGGAGATCCCTGAAGATATCATTCACGAAGTGTTGGAAAGTGGCTGGGGCGGTACTCAGACCAAAAGGCATAACTAGATATTCAAAGTGTCCATAGCGTGACCTGAAAGCAGTCTTCCATTCATCCCCAGGTCTAATACGGACCAAGTTATAGGCCCCACGGAGATCCAATTTAGAGAAAATTTTGGCATGCCGCACTCTCTCCAACAACTCAGGGATTAAAGGCAATGGATAACGGTTTCTAATAGTAACCTTATTGAGTTCCCTATAGTCTATGCAGGGTCTCAGAGATCCATCTTTCTTCTTCACAAAGAAGATGGGTGCACCTGCGGGAGATGAAGAGGGGCGTATGAAGCCCTTGGCTAAATTTTCGTCTATATAATCCTTCAAAGCTTTTAGCTCGGGCCCCGCTAGGGGGTAGATCTTACCAAAAGGTATCTCGGCTCCAGGCAATAATTCAATTGGACCATCATATGGACGGTGAGGAGGAAGCTGATCAGCGTTCTTCTTGTCACATAAATCCACATAGTCCTGGTATACAGCTGGTAGTTCAGGGACTGACATGGTTCCTTTAGGAACAGAGCAAGCTGAAACTCCTGACTCATCTGTTTCTCCGGAAAGTGTAATTCCTTGGTCTCCCAGTTAATCGTAGGATTCTGCGCCTGCAGCCATGGTAGCCCTAGAATAATGGGAAAGTGGGGAGAAGAGATAAGCAAAAAAGACATTTTCTCCTGATGATCTTTACCCATAAGGACCCTCAAAGGCTCTGTTTCTTGATCCAGTGGTCCAGAAGTCAGTAGAGAGCCATCCACAGTCTCCATCTGTACTGGAGTAGCCTTCTTCACTGAACGTATCCCCTGTTTCAGAGCAAAGGAGATATCCATGAAATTTCCACTTGCTCCTGAGTCGATCATAGCAGAGCTAGACACCCAGACTGAGTCAACCCAGAGTTTGATGGAAAGGAAGCAATGAGAATTGTTTCTTTTACAACTCAGCTGGGACACCGCTGAGGAAACTTGAAAAATTGCAGCGTTTATACCGTCATCGTCCCCAGAACTAACAGAGTTTAAGTCCGAGAAATCAAGATCTCTTGCAGCAGATCTCTCTGGAGCCTGAGGCTCGGACATGACAGAGCTCCTCTCGCAACACTCACAGTGAATGACTGCTGCAGTAGTCTTACGAGAACGGCTGGGGCAGTTTATAATGAAGTGCCCTGACTTACCACAGTAGAAACATAGATTTTCCTTTATACGATGTTCTTTGCGTGCATCACTAACCCGTCTTTGTAAAGAGTCCACCTGCATGGGTTCAGGTTCTGGTTCCCTTGTGATCCTACTCAAAGGTTCCTTAGCTGAGGAGGGAGGTAGTAAAAGGTTAGTGCGATTATTTTCGAACCATCTCTCTTGTCTGCGTTCAGTCAGACGAGCATCAATACGGATACAATAGTTAATAAAGTCACCTAATGCAGTGGGAGGGTCGGCACGAGCAAGTTCATCCTTAATCAGTGGAGACAACCCTTTCCGAAAAATAGATTTTTTAGCGGAAGTGTCCCAAGTGGTATCAAGAGCCCATCTCCTGAAATCCAGGGCATATTCGGCTACTGAACGCTTACCTTGGCGCAAAGTTAACATGGCTGCTTCAGCTGTTGCACCTCGATTGGGGTCATCAAACACCTGCCCCATGGCTGAAATAAAAGCATCAAGGTGATTCAAACAATCATCCTCAGTCTCAATCAGAGGGTTTGCCCACATCAAAGCCTTATTGGTAAGCAACATGATTATAGTAAGCACTTTGGATCGTTCAGTGGGAAATTGTGAAGCATGTGCAGAGAAAAATAAATTGCATTGATTAATAAATCCCCTGAATTTCTCACGTTCACCGCCAAAACGAAAAGGAGGTAATTTGGGGATCCCAGAACTCGGGGTTATGGCAGGAGCCTGGGCTCGTTCCTCTAGAGCAGGGGTGGGCAATTAATTTTGCCAGGGGGCCGCATGAGAAATTGGGATGGTTTTAGAGGGCCGGACTAATATAATTAACTCCGTTCTACCCAATACTGTATATATATATATATATATATATATATATATAATATATATATACTGTATACTGTATATATACATACCTGCCCATTATCATCATCTTCTCCCCATCATCAATGCCTCCCCATTATCAGCAATGCCTGCCCATCATCATCTTCTCCCCATCATCAATGCCTGCCCATTATCATCAATGCCTGCCCATTATCATCATCTTCTCCCCATCATCATCAATGCCTCCCCATTATCAGCAATGCCTGCCCATCATCATCTTCTCCCCATCATCAATGCCTGCCCATTATCATCAATACCTGCCCATTATCATCATCTTCTCCCCATCATCATCAATGCCTGCCCATCATCATCATCATCTTCTCCCCATCATCAATGCCTGCCCATTATCATCAATACCTGCCCATTATCATCATCTTCTCCCCATCATCATCAATGCCTGCCCATTATCATCAATACCTGCCCATTATCATCATCTTCTCCCCATCATCATCATCATCATCTTCTCCCCATCATCAATGCCTGCCCATTATCATCAATGCCTGCCCATTATCATCAATACCTGCCCATTATCATCATCTTCTCCCCATCATCATCAATGCCTCCCCATTATCAGCAATGCCTGCCCATCATCATCTTCTCCCCATCATCAATGCCTGCCCATTATCATCAATACCTGCCCATTATCATCATCTTCTCCCCATCATCATCAATGCCTGCCCATCATCATCATCATCATCATCTTCTCCCCATCATCAATGCCTGCCCATTATCATCAATACCTGCCCATTATCATCATCTTCTCCCCATCATCATCATCATCATCTTCTCCCCATCATCAATGCCTGCCCATTATCATCAATGCCTGCCCATTATCATCAATACCTGCCCATTATCATCATCTTCTCCCCATCATCATCAATGCCTCCCCATTATCAGCAATGCCTGCCCATCATCATCTTCTCCCCATCATCAATGCCTGCCCATTATCATCAATGCCTGCCCATCATCATCATCTTCTCCCCATCATCAATGCCTGCCCATTATCATCAATACCTGCCCATTATCATCATCTTCTCCCCATCATCATCAATGCCTGCCCATCATCATCATCATCATCATCTTCTCCCCATCATCAATGCCTGCCCATTATCATCAATACCTGCCCATTATCATCATCTTCTCCCCATCATCATCATCATCATCTTCTCCCCATCATCAATGCCTGCCCATTATCATCAATGCCTGCCCATTATCATCAATACCTGCCCATTATCATCATCTTCTCCCCATCATCATCAATGCCTCCCCATTATCAGCAATGCCTGCCCATCATCATCTTCTCCCCATCATCAATGCCTGCCCATTATCATCAATGCCTGCCCATTATCATCATCTTCTCCCATCATCATCAATGCCTCCCCATTATCAGCAATGCCTGCCCATCATCACACACAGACAGCACATAAGCACTCTCTCACATACATACATACATACACACACACAAAGCACCGCACTACATAGACACAGACACACACAGAGACACGTCTTACCTGTCCAGCGTCCCCGCTCTCTGACACAGCCGGCCGCTGAATGATGACGTCATTCAGCGGCCGGCTGTGAGAGGAAGCGCCGGTGGAGCCCGGAGCTGCAGCAGCGGAGGCACGGGAGAGGTAAGTATTGTGCCAGCTGATGCCGGGGCCCTGAGACTGCCGGAGCGCCTCCGCGGGCCGGTCACTGACAGCCGGCGGGCCGGATGCGGCCCGCGGGCCGCCCCTTGCCCGGGTCTGCTCTAGAGCCTCAATCCTGGCTCGCAATTCCTGGGTAGTCTGTCCAAACACTTGCAAATTATGATTAGTGAGGTCCTGTAGGCTTGCAAAACGGGTTTTTAAAGTCTGTACATCTGAAAGGATTGTATCAGTCACTCCGCAAAGTTCCTTTATGCGGGCCTCCATCTTCCAGATCTTTTAAGGCAGAAGTGCTGGAAGAGGAAAGGAAAAAAAAAAAAAACAATAGTGTTTACCTGTGGTAACACTCCAGAGTAAAATTTTAAGGGAATGCGCTCACCTGGAATGGTTGTGAGAAGTCACAACCACTGTCATCACATAAGGTATTAAAAGGACATCTGATATCCACAGTCACAGCAGACACGGCTTTCCCAGACCCAGCAGACACTAAACATTGGCTCCTGAATCTTGTCATGTATAGTGTACAGTTCCTATAGCGTCTTGTGCTTGGGTGCGAGGAAAACACAGGAGACATAGGTTGAAATGAAATGACTTGTATTACTTCATACAAGCATGCTGAAAAGTTCACACAGTTTGCAGGAACAGCGACAGGAGACACAGCAGGCCAGAGTAACTTCAAGCACTACAATAAATCTCCAAAGCAGGTTCAGGATCTCTTCTCTGTACCATAATTCCTCTGCAAACATGGATTCACCAAACAGCAGGTTTCCAGAGTCCAAAAGTGTTCCAAGGTTCCTCAGTAGGGAATAGCTGGAGTACAAGTCCAAGGCTTCCAGGAGTCAGGTCACAGACTGACTGAGGCTTGATTCAGGAGCACTGATTGTTCAGCTGAGGCTGCTTAAGAAGCAAGAGGGAAGAATCAGGGCGGGAACATGAAAACTGGAAACTCCATATTAACTGAGGGCAAGAGCTGCAGAAAGACAGAAAGCAAAATGGCCGACGAAAAACTGAGTTTCAAGGAACATGTCAACAGAGACAAAGAACCTTACAGATATACTCCTAGCTTCATGCATGGCATATACAGCGTGTGACTGTAGGGGGTCAGAGGGACTCAGCACATAATACTACAGTCATGGACAAAAGTTTTGAGAATGACACAAATATTAATTTTTACAAAGTCTACTGCTTCACTTTTTCTAATGGCAATTTGCATATACTCCAGAATGTTATAAAGAGTGATCAGCTTAACAGCAATTACTTGCAAAGTCAATATTTGGCTAGAAAATGAACTTTATCCCCCAAAACATACTTCAACATCATTGCAGCCCTGCCTTAAAAGGACCAGCTAACCTCTTTTCAGTGATTGCTCCATTAACACAGGTGTGGGTGTTGATGAGGACATGGCTGGAGATCAATCTGTCATGATTAAGTAAGAATGACACCACTGGACACTTTAAAAGGAGGTTGGTGCTTGGCATCATTGTTTCTCTTCTGTTAACCATGGTTATCTCTAAAGAAACACGTGCAGTCATCATTGCAATGCACAAAAATGGCCTAACAGGGAAGAGTATCGCAGCTAGAAAGATTGCACCTCAGTCAACAATCTATCGCATCATCAAGAACTTCAAGGAGAGAGGTTCCATTGTTGCCAAAAAGGTTCCAGGGCGCCCAAAAAAGACCAGCAAGCGCCAGGACCGTCTCTTAAAAGTGTTTCAGCTGTGGGATCGGGCTACCAGCAGTGCAGAGCTTGCTCAGGAATGGCAGCAGGCAGGTGTGAGTGCATCTGCACGCACTGTGAGGCGGAGACTCTTGGAGCAAGGCCTGGTCTCAAGGAGGGCAGCAAAGAAGCCACTTCTCTCCAGAAAAAACATCATGGACAGACTGATATTCTTCAAAAGGTACAGGCAGTGGACTGCTGAGGACTGGGGTAAAGTTATTTTCTCTGATGAATCCTCTTTTCGATTGTTTGGGACATCAGGAAAACGCCTCATTCCGAGAAGACAAGGTGAGCGCTACCAGGGCTGCCACTAGGAATTTCGGGGCCCTATACTGGCAAAATTTTCGGCGCCCCCTTGAGACTTCGCCCAGGCTCCACCCCAGCCCCGCCTCCACCCCTCGAACTGTCCACAGCCCCACCGCTCTCTCTTCGAAAAACTCCACTTCTCACCAATCACACATTAACAGTTCCCATCACCAGATCACACATATAGCCTGCAGCTCTTGTTTTGGCAAAAAGTTTTTTTTAAGCCGCCACCATAACACGGTAAACTCTTTTGGCCGGGCCCTACTGTACTGTAACCTACAGTATTAAACATTTATTAATATCCAGTACAATTTAGGCATATTTTTATTTATTTTTCAATTTTTAAAATGACCAATAATATCACATACAAGGAACAAATGCTGCCACACCATGTCCAGACCACATATCACCACCACAGTGACCGAATAATATCAAATACAAGGAACAACTACCACAACACCATGACCAGACCACATATTACCACCACAATGACCGAATAATATCAAATACAAGGAACAAATACCGCCACACCATGTCCACACCACATATTACCACCACAGTGACCAAACAACACTACATACAAGGAACAAATACCGTCACACCATGACCAGACCACATATTACCACCACAAAGTGACCAAATAATAGCACATACAAGGGACAAATACCGCAACACCATGACCAGACCACATATTACCACCACATAGTGACTGAATACTACAATACTGATCAGTAATATAAAAAAAAAAAAATACAATACTATCACCATAAGTGCCATTATACACAGGAGATCTGTACTTAGTATGCAGTGTGTCACGCGGTCTTATGATATGTGTACGATGTCAGTAAACTATTCTTAAAAGAACAACCACTCTATACAACATATAGATTAGCAACATCAGCATGTAAATATAGAATAGATTTACCTGACACGATATCCGTTGAACTCAGGGTTAATCTTGAGGACTTGATACACTGTCACAGGAAAGAGGAGGACCGGGGTCTAACCTGACCCTAAACTGGGGTCCTAACTAATCCCTCACCTTGGAGGTACTGATAATGGTTCAGAGGTCCAAGTCTCCAGCCTAACCCTGTCTCCTATCAGTCCCTGAACCCTGTAATCAGTCCTAAGAAGGATTCCGATTACCACCAAAGGGATATGGGCTGATCTCTGCTAAATACACAGATTAGACATATAAGACAGACTGGAGAAAACACAGACTTGCATACACACTCAAACACAGAAGGAACATAAATGATCTGGGATATTAAACTCTAAGCAAGGTGAGCTTAAAACAACTAAGGAGCTCTTTAACTTAAGTCTATACAGATACAATCCTATCTGTGGTCTGCATGAAGAATTTCACTGGCAACTCCCAAAACAGAAAACCAGAGATTTAAAGGAAACCAATCAACAAATAATTAATTGCAGCCGGGAGAAACTGCACCCAGTCCCAGAACTGAGCACAGACAGAATTAACTCCCTAACTGCCAAACACAAAGAAACAGCAACTCAGCTGTGAGAAGTCAGAATGTGCAACCGCGACGATCTTCGTGGCGATGCACACATGACAGTACCCCCCCTTCTACGAGGGGCCTCCGGACCCTCAGGGCCAGGTTTGCCCGGGTGAGTTCTGTGGAAGGTCCGCACCAAACGATCTGCGTTAATGTCAGACGCAGGAACCCACGTCCTCTCCTCTGGACCATACCCCTTCCAATGCACCAAGTACTGAAGGGACCGGCGATTCAGACGTGAGTCAATGATCTTTGACACTTGAAACTCCAAGTTACCATTGACCACCACTGGAGGAGGAGGTAGAGGTGACGGTATGACTGGTGCCACGTACCTCTTAAGTAATGACTTGTGGAACACATTGTGGATTTTAAACGTAGGAGGGAGGTCCAGACGAAATGCCACAGGATTAATTATGGAACTGATCCTGTACGGCCCGATGAATCTGGGGCCCAGCTTCCAGGAGGGAACTTTAAGTTTTATATTCCTGGTAGACAACCATACCAGATCGTTCACATTAAGATCTGGACCAGAAACTCTCCTCCTATCAGCCATACGTTTATAACGGTTCCCCATAGCACTCAGATTATTCAATACACCTCTCCACACTGAAGCAAGTGACGACGAGAAACGCTCCTCCTCAGGAACCCCAGAAGGGCCCCCCCCATTGAAAGTACAAAACTGGGGATGAAAACCATATGCCCCAAAAAACGGGGACTTACCAGTGGACTCGCTCCGCCTGTTGTTAAGAGCGAACTCTGCCAGAGGCAAGAAAGAAGACCAGTCCTCCTGGTTCTCTGAGACAAAACACCGAAGATAAGTCTCTAGGCTTTGATTCAGACGCTCTGTCTGACCATTGGTCTGCGGATGAAAAGCCGAGGAAAATGACAATTGCATCCCCCGACGTAAACAAAATGCCCTCCAAAACTTGGACACAAACTGAGACCCCCTATCTGACACCACATCAGAAGGCAACCCATGAAGTCTCACAATCTCCCCAATGAACACCTGCGCCAGAGTTTTAGCATTAGGGAGGGCAGGAAGAGCAATGAAATGTGCCATCTTACTGAACCTGTCAACAACCACCAGTATGACAGTCTTCCCTGACGACTGAGGAAGGTCCGTGATGAAGTCCATAGACAAATGAGTCCATGGACGCTCCGGAAGTTTCAAGGGTAAGAGGGTCCCAGACGGACGGGTATGAGGGGTCTTAGAGCGAGCACAAACCCCACAGGACGCGACAAAAGTTAAAACATCTTTATTAACGTTAGGCCACCAAAACCGGCGAGAAAGGAGATCTAAAGTAGCCTTACTCCCTGGATGTCCTGCTAAAGCAGAATTATGATGTGCCTCAATAACCTTTTGTCTCAACTGATTTGGGACAAACAGTCTCCCTGGAGGTCCTGCAGGGGCGTCCCCCTGAACCTCTAATACCTTCTCCTCAAGCTCAGAACATACAGCCGACACTACCACCCCCTCCTGAAGGATAGGAATCGGGTCATCCATTTTCCCGGCCCCTGGGAAACTGCGAGACAAGGCATCCGCCTTAACATTCTTAGATCCAGGGCGATAAGTGACAACAAAATTAAACCTGGTAAAAAACAACGACCATCGAGCTTGTCTGGAATTCAGACGCTTAGCAGATTCCAAATACAGCAGGTTCTTGTGATCAGTAATGACGGTGACCGGGTAGACTGCCCCCTCCAAAAAGTGACGCCATTCTTCAAAAGCCAACTTAATGGCCAAAAGTTCCCTATTGCCGATATCATAATTCCTTTCGGCGGACGACAATTTTTTAGAAAAGAAAGCGCACGGATGCCATTTACCAGGGGACGGACCCTGGGACAATATTGCACCCACCCCTACGTCAGACGCGTCCACCTCCACAACGAACGGCTGTGATGCATCTGGTTGGATGAGAACGGGTGCCGAAGCAAAACATTTTTTCAAAGAGGAAAAAGCTTGGCAAGCTTTGTCCGACCATTTAGAAAAATCCGTCCCTTTTCTTGTCATGTCAGTGAGAGGTTTGACAACAGATGAGAAATTACAAATAAATTTCCGGTAGTAGTTAGCAAACCCCAGAAAACGCTGCAGAGCCTTAAGATCCTCTGGCTGATCCCATTCAAGCACTGCTCTCACCTTTTCAGGGTCCATACGGAAACCGGAGGCTGACACCAAGAAACCCAAAAACTGAAGTTCCTGTACGGCGAATACACACTTTTCCAGTTTAGCGTATAGTTTATTGTCTCGCAAGATCTGCAACACCTGTCTCACATGCTCCTGGTGAGACACAAGATCTGGTGAGTAAATTAAAATGTCATCCAAATATACGACCACAAACAGCCCCACCAGATGACGAAAAATGTCATTAACAAAATGTTGGAATACTGCTGGTGCAGTAGTCAGACCAAAAGGCATGACAAGGTTCTCATAATGTCCCTCCGGCGTGTTAAACGCCGTTTTCCACTCATCCCCCTCTTTTATCCTAATCAGATTATACGCCCCCCTGAGATCCAATTTAGAGAACCATTTGGCGCCAACAATTTGATTGAAGAGATCAGGAATCAGAGGGAGTGGATACGGATCTCGAACAGTAATCTGATTAAGTTCGCGGAAATCCAAGCAAGGGCGTAGGCCTCCATCTTTTTTCTTCACAAAGAAGAACCCCGCGGCCACTGGGGAAGATGAAGGTCTAATATGCCCTTTGGCCAGACTTTCCGAAATATAATCTTTCATAGCCTGCCTCTCAGGACCAGAAAGGTTATATAACCTAGCTTTAGGTAACTTAGCATCAGGAAGTAAATTAATAGAGCAGTCATACACACGATGAGGAGGCAACTCCTGACACCCCTCCTCAGAGAACACATCCCCAAAGTCCTCCAAAAAAGGAGGCAAAGTACTAGGCACGACCGCACTGATGACTGTGTTCATGCAGTTACTTTTGCAAAACTCACCCCATTGGCTTATCTCTCTGGACTGCCAATTAATCACAGGGTTATGTTTAACCAACCAAGGAAGTCCCAACACAATAGGAGTAGGTAGACCCTCCAACACATAACAAGATAATAGTTCCCTATGTATTGCCCCTACCCAAAGGTCAATGTTATGAACCTCATGAACAAAGCTACCTTGGCCAAGAGGCCTGGCGTCAATGGAGAATATAGGGATAGGTTTGACCAATACACTCAGAGGCATACCTTGAGCCTGAGCAAACTGAGCGTCAACCAGATTAGCCCCGGACCCACTATCAAGAAGAACAGAAAATCTCTCCACTCTCGTACCAACCACCACCTCCACTGGTACAAGGAACTGAGAAGAACTAGCGGACGAAATACATACTCCCAGGTTGTCGTCCACCACACAACCTGGGATTAACAGTTTTCCGGTGACTTTTTGCTCAACAAGGCACGGGATGGACATCCCCCAACAAAATGTCCCTCTTTCCCGCAGAAGAAACACCTTCTAGTCCTGCGGCGTACCGCCAATCCCCTCCTACGAAATGATGTCCTCCCAACTGCATAGGCTCCTCCGAACAGACAAGGGGAACCTCAACATAAGGGACTTTAGTAGTAGGTGGAGTAACAACAGGGGCGGAGTTACCTCGCACCTCTCCCGGAGCCGTCTATCAGTACGGATAGCTAGGGCCATAGCAGCCTCCAGTGATGGAGGAGAATCATACTGAGCCAAAACGTCCTTTAATTTGTCAGAAAGCCCATGACAAAACTGGCTCCTAAGAGCTGGGTCATTCCACTGAGTATCTGTGGCCCATCTACGGAACTCAGAAGCAAATTCCTCCGCCGGACGATCTCCCTGCTGTATCTTACGTAATTTTGTCTCAGCAAGAGAGACCCGATCTGGGTCATCATATACCAAACCCAGGGCAGTAAAAAATCGATCTACTGACTGTAGAGCCGGGATCCCGGAGGAAGGGAGAAGGCCCAGGATTGAGGGTCCCCTTGTAGGAGCGAGATAACAATTCCCACTCTCTGCTCTTCACTCCCTGATGATCGAGGCCGAAGCCGAAAATACAATTTACATGCTTCCCTGAAGGTAAAAAATTTGTCTCGCCCACCAGTGAACCTGTCCGGGAGAGCTACTTTAGGTTCAAATCTGGTTTGCTCCGAGGGAGACAAAACTTTGGACTTAATGTCCGTCAGCTCCATGGATAATCCCTGCAACTGCAGAGCCAGCTGGGCTACTGGATCCATGGCAACTGGGAATAATTTTAGTGGCCAGTGAAAATGTCACGCGGTCTTATGATATGTGTACGATGTCAGTAAACTATTCTTAAAAGAACAACACTCTATACAACATATAGATTAGCAACATCAGCATGTAAATATAGAATAGATTTACCTGACACGATATCCGTTGAACTCAGGGTTAATCTTGAGGACTTGATACACTGTCACAGGAAAGAGGAGGACCGGGGGTCTAACCTGACCCTAAACTGGGGTCCTAACTAATCCCTCACCTTGGAGGTACTGATAATGGTTCAGAGGTCCAAGTCTCCAGCCTAACCCTGTCTCCTATCAGTCCCTGAACCCTGTAATCAGTCCTAAGAAGGATTCTGATTACCACCAAAGGGATATGGGCTGATCTCTGCTAAATACACAGATTAGACATATAAGACAGACTGGAGAAAACACAGACTTGCATACACACTCAAACACAGAAGGAACATAAATGATCTGGGATATTAAACTCTAAGCAAGGTGAGCTTAAAACAACTAAGGAGCTCTTTAACTTAAGTCTATACAGATACAATCCTATCTGTGGTTTGCATGAAGAATTTCACTGGCAACTCCCAAAACAGAAAACCAGAGATTTAAAGGAAACCAATCAACAAATAATTAATTGCAGCCGGGAGAAACTGCACCCAGTCCCAGAACTGAGCACAGACAGAATTAACTCCCTAACTGCCAAACACAAAGAAACAGCAACTCAGCTGTGAGAAGTCAGAATGTGCAACCGCGACGATCTTCGTGGCGATGCACACATGACACAGTGTCTGTGTACAGGTAATACAGTGATCACTGGTGACATTGTACACAGGACCGCTGTATATTGTGAAGTCCTTCATCTTTGCTTTTCATCTTTCATCCAGCACAGACCGCCATCACTTCTTCCAGCCAGGGCTCATCTCTGCAGGAAATTACACAGTTATCTAGAGCACGGCTTGCAGAACACATTACTTATTTTTTTCCCAACTTCTAAACTACACCAGATGAAGAAAAAAAGGTGACATAGTGTCGTTCTGCACAGTAACAGAACCGCCCCCCCATTTAAAACAGTATTCTCAAAAAAATAAAATAAATACATCACTGCAGTAATAATATCCCTTAATTAGCCCCTATGGTAATAATATCCCATCCTGGCCCCGTGTGTCTCATTCCTGGCTTCAGCCATATGTTCTCCCATCCTGCCCTCATAAGTATCCATTCTGCCCCATATGATCTCCCCATCCTGCCCCATGTCTCCAATCCTGCCCCATCTGTCTACAACCCCATCCATCTGTCTCCAACCCCACCCCCATGTCTTTTATCCTGCCCCCATGTCTCCAATTCTGCACCCCGTGTCTCCAATCCAGCCCCCAGTGTCTCCAATCATGCCCCCAGTTGCCATTCCTGCCCCCGTGCTGCCAATCCTGCCCCCAGTGCCTCCAATCCTGCCCCGTGTCTCCAATCGTGCCCCCGTGTCTCCAATCGCGCCCCCGTGGCTCCAATCTTGCCCCCAGTGCCTCCAATCCTGCCTCCTGTGTCTCCAATCATGCCCCCCGTGTCTCCAATCCTGCCCCCAGTGCCTCCAATCGTGCCCCGTGCCTCCAATCCTGCCCCCAGTGCCTCCAATCCTGCAGTGTCTCCAATCCTGCCCCCAGTGCCTCCAATACTGCCCCCAGTGCCTCCAAGTCTTTCATTTTACTCCGTGTCTATCCTGCCCCCTCTCCATCCTGCCCCCAGTGTCTCCATCCTGATTCCTGCCCCTTCTCCATCCTGCCCCCAGTGTTTCCATCCTGCCCCCAGTGTCTCCATCCTGATACCTGCCCTTCTCCATCCTGCCCCCAGTGTCTCCATCCTGATTCTTGCCCCTTCTCCATCCTGCCCCCAGTGTCTCCATCCTGATTCCTGCCCCTTCTCCATCCTGATTCCTGCCTTCTCCATCCTGCCCCCCAGTGTCTCCATCCTGATTCCAGCCCCTTCTCCATCCTGCCCCCAGTGTCTCATCCTGATTCCTGCCCCCAGTGTCTCCATCCTGCCCCGTCTCCATCCTGATTCCTGCCCCTTCTCCATCCTGCCTCCATTGTCTCCATCCTGCCCCGTCTCCATCATGATTCCTGCCCCTTCTCCATCCTGCCCCCAGTGTCTCCATCCTGATTCCTGCCCCTTCTCCATCCTGATTCCTGCCCCTTCTCCAGGCTGCCCCCAGTGTCTCCATCCTGATTCCTGCCCCCAGTGTCTCCATCCTGCTCGTCTCCATCCTGATTCCTGCCCCTTCTCCATCCTGCCCCGTCTCCATCATGATTCCTGCCCCTTCTCCATCCTGCCCTGTCTCCATCATGATTCCTGCTCCTTCTCCATCCTGCCCGGTCTCCATCATGATTCCTGCTCCTTCTCCATCCTGTGCCCAGTGTCTCCATTCTGATTCCTGCCCCGTCTCCATCCTGATTCCTGCCCCTTCTCCATTCTGCCCCCAGTGTCTCCATCCTGATTCCTGCCCCCAGTGTCTCCATCCTGCCCCATCTCCATCATGATTCCTGCCCCTTCTCCATCCTGCCCCCAGTGTCTTCATCCTGCCCTGTCTCCATCATGATTCCTGCCCCTTCTCCATCCTGCCCCCAGTGTCTCCATCCTGCCCCTTCTCCATTTTGATTCCTGCCCCGTGTCTCAATCCTGCCCCGTCTCCATCCTGATTCCTGCCCCTTCTCCATCCTGCCCCCAGTGTCTTCATCCTGCCCCGTCTCCATCCTGATTCCTGCCCCTTCTCCATCCTGCCCCCAGTGTCTCCATCCTGCCCTGTCTCAATCATGATTCCTGCCCCTTCTAAATCCTGCCCTGTCTCCATCATGATTCCTGACCCTTCTCCATCCTGCCCCCAGTGTCTCCATCCTGCCCCGTCTCCATCATGATTCCTGCCCCTTCTCCATCCTGCCCCCAGTGTCTCCATCCTGATTCTTGCCCCTTCTCCATCCTGCCCCCAGTGTCTCCATCCTGATTCCTGCCCCTTCTCCATCCTGCCCCCAGTGTCTCATCCTGATTCCTGCCCCTTCTCCATCCTGCCCCCAGTATCTCCGTCCTGATTCCTGCCCCCAGTGTCTCCATCCTGATTCCTGCCCCTTCTCCATCCTGCCCCCATTGTCTCCATCCTGCCCCATCTCCATCATGATTCCTGCCCCTTCTCCATCCTGCCCCCAGTGTCTGCATCCTGATTCCTGCCCCTTCTCCAGGTTGCCCCCAGTGTCTCCATCCTGATTCCTGCCCCCAGTGTCTCCATCCTGCCCGTCTCCATCCTGATTCCTGCCCCTTCTCCATCCTGCCCCCGTGTCTCCATCATGATTCCTGCCCCTTCTCCATCCTGCCCCGTGTCTCCATCATGCCCTGTCTCCATCATGATTCCTGCCCCTTCTCCATCCTGCCTTGTCTCCATCATGATTCCTGCTCCTCCATCCTGCGCCCCAGTGTCTCCACCCTGATTCCTGCCCCAGTGTCTCCATCCTGCCCCGTCTCCATCCTGATTCCTGCCCCTTCTCCATTCTGCCCCCAGTGTCTCCATCCTGATTCCTGCCCCAGTCTCCATCATGATTCCTGCCCCTTCTCCATCCTGCCCCCAGTGTCTCCATCCTGCCCCATCTCTATCATGATTCCTGCCCCTTCTCCATCCTGCCCCCAGTGTCTCCATCCTGATTCCTGCCCCTTATCCATCCTGCCCCGTGTCTCCATCCTGATTCCTGCCCCCAGTGTCTCTATCCTGATTCCTGCCCCTTATCCATCCTGCCCCCAGTTTCTCCATCCTGATTCCTGCCCCTTATCCATCCTGCCCGTGTCTCCATCATGATTCCTGCTCCTTCTCCATCCTGCGCCCAGTGTCTCCATCCTGATTCCTGCCCCTTCTCCATCCTGCCCCTAGTGTCTCCATCCTGCCCCGTCTCCATCCTGATTCCTGCCCCTTCTCCATTCTGCCCCCCAGTGTCTCCATCCTGATTCCTGCCCCCAGTGTCTCCATCCTGCCCCTTCTCCATCCTGCCCCCAGTGTCTTCATCCTGCCCTGTCTCCATCATGATTCCTGCCCCTTCTCCATCCTACCGCCAGTGTCTCCATACTGCCCCTTCTCCATTTTGATTCCTGCCCCCAGTGTCTCAATCCTGCCCCGTCTCCATCCTGATTCCTGCCCCTTCTCCATCCTGCCCCCAGTGTCTTCATCCTGCCCGTCTCCATCCTGATTCCTGCCCCTTCTCCATCCTGCCCCCAGTGTCTCAATCCTGCCCCGTCTCCATCTTTATTCCTGCCCCTTCTCCATCCTGCCCCAGTGTCTCCATCCTGCCCGTCTCCATCATGATTCCTGCCCCTTCTCCATCCTGCCCCGTGTCTCCATCCTGCCCCATCTCCATCATCGTTCCTGGCCCTTCTCCATCCTGCCCCCAGTGTCTCCATCATCATTCCTGCCCTTTCTCCATCCTGCCCCCAGTGTCTTCATCCTGCCCCGTCTCCATCCTGATTCCTGCCCCTTCTCCATCCTGCCCCGTCTCCATCCTGATTCCTGCCCCTTCTCCATCCTGCCCCCAGTGTCTCCATTCCTGCCCCTTCTCCATCCTGCCCCCAGTGTCTTCATCCTGCCCCGTCTCCATCATGATTCCTGCCCCTTTTCAATCCTGCCCCATCTCCATCTTGCTGGGCCCGGCTTTGCCGCTTTCAATGTTAATGAAAAAAACAAAACTTTCTCCTTACCTTGCCGTGCTCCAGCGGCGAGCGATCTGTACCCAGAGAAAGCGCGCACTCGCCAGCGACTGACAATGTCAGACGCCGGCGACGTGCATGCTGACGTCAGCTGCCAGCCTCCAATTGGCTGGCAGCGTTAACTATTACCGTGCGAGGCCCGCACGGTAATAGAGTAACTGAACCTGCGTCCAGGACGCAGGTTCAGTTACTTGATCTGCAGAATCCTGCCGCTGGAGGCGGGGCAGTGGGGCCCGATGGTAGAAGTGACGGGGCCCGATGCGGGCCCCCTCTGCTGATCGGGCCCCATACGCCAGTCAGGGCTGTAATGCCCTGATGGCGGCCCTGAGCGCTACCACCAGTCTTGTCTCATGCCAACTGTTAAGCATCCTGAAAACATTCATGTGTGGGGTTGATTCTCAGCCAAGGGAATCGGCTCTCTCACAGTCTTGCCTAAAAACACAGCCATGAATAAAGAATGGTACCAGAATGTCCTCCAAGAGCAACTTCTCCCAACCCTCCAAGAGCAGTTTGGCGATCAACAATGCCTTTTCCAGCATGATGGAGCACCTTGCCATAAAGCAAAGGTGATAACTAAATGGCTCAGGGAACAAAACATAGAGATTTTGGGTCCATGGCCTGGAAACTCCCCAGATCTTAATCCCATTGAGAACTTGTGGTCAATCATCAAGAGACGGGTGGACAAACAAAAACCTAAAAATTCTGACAAAATGAAAGCATTGATTGTGCAAGAATGGACTGCTATCAGTCAGGATTTGGTCCAGAAGTTGATTGAGAGCATGCCAGGGAGAATTGCAGAGGTCCTGAAGAAGGGTTAACACTGCTAATATTGACTTGCTGCATTAACTCATTCTAACTGTCAATATAAGCTTTTGTTACTCATATGTTTGCAATTATTATATTTATGTCTGTGATAAAAACATCTGTCAAACACACATAAAAACCAGAGGGCAGCAGATCATGTGAAAATATAATATTTGTGTCGTTCTCAAAACTTTTGGCCATGACTGTAGTATACTATGTCAGCAGCACTGAGGAGGAGGATACAGGACACTACAGGGAGGAGGATAGACGGCATCAGTTGTTACTGCTGAGGGTAGGGGAAGTAATATAAAGTGATATACTCCTAGCTTCATGCATGGTATATACGGTGTGTGACTGTAGGGGGTCAGAGGGACTCAGCACATAATACTAGTATACTATGTCAGCAGCACTGAGGAGGAGGATACAGGACACTACAGGGAGGAGGATATATGGCGTCAGTTGCTGCTGAGGGTAGGGTAATATATAGTGATATACTCCTAGCTTCATGCATGGTATATACGGTGTGTGACTGTAGGGGGTCAGAGGGACTCAGCACATAATACTAGTATACTATGTCAGCAGCACTGAGGAGGAGGATACAGGACACTGCAGGGAGGAGGATAGAAGGCATCAGTTGTTACTGCTGAGGGTAGGGGAAGTAATATAAAGTGATATACTCCTAGCTTCATACATGGTATATACGGCGTGTGACTGTAGGGGGTCAGAGGGACTCATCACATAATACTAGTATACTATGTCAGCAGCACTGAGGAGGAGGATACAGGACACTACAGGGAGGAGGATAGAAGGCATCAGTTGTTACTGCTGAGGGTAGGGGAAGTAATATAAAGTGATATACTCCTAGCTTCATACATGGCATATACGGTGTGTGACTGTAGGGAGTCAGAGGGACTCAGCACATAATACTAGTATACTATGTCAGCAGCACTGAGGAGGAGGATACAGGACACTACAGGGAGGAGGATAGACGGCGTCAGTTGTTACTGCTGAGGGTAGGGTAATATATAGTGATATACTCCTAGCTTCATGCATGGCATATACGGTGTGTGACTGTAGGGAGTCAGAGGGACTCAGCACATAATACTAGTATACTATATCAGCAGCACTGAGGAGGATACAGGACACTACAGGGAGGAGGATATATGGCGTCAGTTGCTGCTGAGGGTAGGGGAAGTAATATAAAGTGATATACTCCTAGCTTCATGCATGGTATATACAGCGTGTGACTGTAGGGAGTCAGAGGGACTCAGCACATAATACTAGTATACTATGTCAGCAGCACTGAGGAGGAGGATACAGGACACTGCAGGAGGAGGAAGAGGCATCAGTTGTTACTTGGGTAGGTAATATATAGTGATATACTCCTAGTTCATGCATGGTTTACGGGTGTGACTGTAGGGGTCAGAGGATCAGCACATATACTATATACTATGTCAGCAGCACTGGAGAGGATACAGGACCTACGGAGAGGATAGACGGCGTCAGTTGCTGCTAGGGTAGGGAAGTATATAAGTAATATCTAGCTTCAAATGCATATACGGTGTGTGACTGTAGGGAGTCAGAGGGACTCAGCACATAATACTAGTATACTATTCAGCAGCACTGAGGGAGGATACAGGACACTACAGGGAGGAGGATAACGGCGTCAGTTGTTACTGCTGAGGGTAGGGGAAGTAATATAAAGTGATATACTCCTAGCTTCATGCATGGTATATACGGCGTGTGACTGTAGGGAGTCAGAGGGACTCAGCACATAATACTAGTATACTATGTCAGCAGCACTGAGGAGGAGGATACAGGACACTACAGGGAGGAGGATAGAAGGCATCAGTTGTTACTGCTGAGGGTAGGGTAATATATAGTGATATACTCCTAGCTTCATGCATGGCATATACGGGTGTGACTGTAGGGGGTCAGAGGGACTCCGTACATAATACTAGTATACTATGTCAGCAGCACTGAGGAGGAGGATACAGGACACTACAGGGAGGAGGATAGACGGCATCAGTTGCTGCTGAGGGTAGGGGAAGTAATATAAAGTGATATACTCCTAGCTTCATACATGGCATATACGGTGTGTGACTGTAGGGAGTCAGAGGGACTCAGCACATAATACTAGTATACTATGTCAGCAGCACTGAGGAGGATACAGGACACTACAGGGAGGAGGATTAGGCGTCAGTTGCTGCTGAGGGTAGGGTAATATATAGTGATATACTCCTAGCTTCATGCATGGTATATACGGCGTGTGACTGTAGGGGGTCAGAGGGACTCAGCACATAATACTAGTATACTACATCAGCAGCACTGAGGAGGATACAGGACAGGACACTACAGGGAGGAGGATAGACGGCGTCAGTTGCTGCTGAGAGTAGGGGGAAGTAATATAAAGTGATATACTCCTAGCTTCATGCATGGCATATACGGCGTGTGACTGTAGGGGGTCAGAGGGACTCCGTACATAATAGTAGTATACTATGTCAGCAGCACTGAGGAGGAGAATACAGGACAGGACACTACAGGGAGGATAGACGGCATCAGTTGCTGCTGAGGGTAGGGAAGTAATATAAAGTGATATACTCCTAGCTTCATGCATGGCATATACGGCGTGTGACTGTAGGGGGGTCAGAGGGACTCAGCACATAATACTAGTATACTATGTCAGCAGCACTTAGGAGGAGGATACAGGACACTACAGGGAGGAGGATAGACGGCGTCAGTTGCTGCTGAGAGTAGGGGGAAGTAATATAAAGTGATATACTCCTAGCTTCATGCATGGCATATACGGCGTGTGACTGTAGGGGGTCAGAGGGACTCCGTACATAATAGTAGTATACTATGTCAGCAGCACTGAGGAGGAGAATACAGGACAGGACACTACAGGGAGGATAGACGGCGTCAGTTGCTGCTGAGGGTAGGGAAGTAATATAAAGTGATATACTCCTAGCTTCATGCATGGCATATACGGCGTGTGACTGTAGGGGGGTCAGAGGGACTCAGCACATAATACTAGTATACTATGTCAGCAGCACTGAGGAGGAGGATACAGGACACTACAGGGAGGAGGATAGACGGCGTCAGTTGTTACTGCTGAGGGTAGGGTAATATATAGTGATATACTCCTAGCTTCATGCATGGTATATACGGCGTGTGACTGTAGGGGGTCAGAGGGACTCAGCACATAATACTAGTATACTACATCAGCAGCACTGAGGAGAATACAGGACAGGACACTACAGGGAGGAGGATAGACGGCGTCAGTTGCTGCTGAGGGTAGGGAAGTAATGTAAAGTGATATACTCCTAGCTTCATGCATGGCATATACGGCGTGTGACTGTAGGGGGGTCAGAGGGACTCAGCACATAATACTAGTATACTATGTCAGCAGCACTTAGGAGGAGGATACAGGACACTACAGGGAGGAGGATAGACGGCGTCAGTTGCTGCTGTGGGTAGGGAAGTAATATGTGATATACTCCTAGCTTCATGCATGGCATATACGGCGTGTGACTGTAGGGGGGTCAGAGGGACTCAGCACATAATACTAGTATACTATGTCAGCAGCACTGAGGAGGAGGATACAGGACACTACAGGGAGGAGGATAGACGGCGTCAGGTGTTACTGTGGGTAGGGTAGTATAAAGTGATTTTAGGCAGAACCTGTGGAGAGATCTCGCTCCAGCTCCAGTCATTATAGAGTTAAGCTGGGTTCACATTTGCATATTTTGCACACGGATCCGTTTTCCTCTCCAGTGACTTTCAGTGGTGACGGACGGGACTTCCTGTGCATCCAGTTGTCACCGCTTCTCCACAGATCCTGTGTCTCCATATTTTATCAGACGCACAAAAAGGCAACTTGTTGCAGTTTTGTGTTATCTGAAAAATACTCAGGCACCGGGCGACGCACGGATCCGCGGCTACACGTCTGGAATTACAATGGAGCACGGATCCAGGACAGCACGGGTCAGGGTGCTTCCGTGTGCAGGGATCCGTTCTGCGGACTGAGCATGCTCAGAAGCGAGGGATGTGCTGTATGGAAAGTGATGAAGCTGTATGGGAGCAGTATGCTGACATAATGTAGACTCTGCTGTGCCGCCATACAGGGATCTCTCCGCCTCACTAGAGGAGCTTGTGCCCCATGTTACAGCGCAGTAATGTTACATGTATTGGGAGCATGTATATGATATGGGGGCACCTAGTGAGGGGCTGCACGAGTGGGTCTGCTTTCACACTAGCGTTTTGGCACGGTGCGTTGTGATGCGTAGCAATCCTGATGCATCCTGGTCCAGACTGTATCCCTGTACTGACCATAGGGACGCATGGACCTGCGTCTGCATCAGGATTTCCCATGTGCTCCCAAAACGCAGCTTGTTGCGAATTTTGGGTGTTAAAAAAATCTGCAGACGTCCTGATACGTGTCAGCGCGTCCAAAACATATGAGTGTCAGTGTAGACGCACTGGAATCAGGACGCTGAGTCCAATCTGCAGGCGGATCTCATACTGCGCAGGCAGTACTCCCCTCTCTGATCAGGTCACTTCCATGCGTTTGCTTCCATCTGCAGAAAAAACACGGATGCGGATAAATCGTGTCCAAGAGGGAATGACTGCAGCCATGAAGGTGCGGACTACTGGTCTGGGGTCAGAGGTCGCACTGGGCCACTACTGGTTAATGATCAGATCCCCAGTGACAATATGACGCTATTATTACTGCACATGACGTCATTACACTGCAGGAACCGGGAGTCAGGAGGAAGATGGGGAACATGGAGGCTCCATACAGTGCAATATGGAAACAACACTGACCCTAGTGCAAACCTTCCTGCAGAGAGGATACATGGTGAGACTGCACCGAGGATCAGGGGCCTGTTCACAAGAGCTGACACTCTGAGGAAACCGCACTGCTGAATAACAGTCTCCACTGCGATACTAGATCCTTATACAGCTAAAACGTGACCCTTAGTGCAATGAGAACAGGGGGAAAGGAAGAAGAAACTGTGCCCAGGCAGTGGGGGTAAAATATAAAATTTTATTAAATATACGCATAAAAATATAACACAAGCATCAATAAATATAAAAAGGAAGCCAAAGCCCCAATACCCTGGTATATAATATGAATCAAGCAGGTCAATAGTATAATATATCAAAAAAGTATGCTGAGAAAGGACTGAACGGTAGTACAGTGAAATATATATAAAAGTGCACTCAAAAAAGGAATAGATGTATATAATTGTGCGAAATAAAATACATGAACCAATATGTCCACACAATTATGTGTATGTGCCCTGTTAGAATGTGCCTTTTAATATATGCATGTCATTATTGCAAATATAATGTGTAGCAAAAAATATTTTCCGAAACGCGCGTCGGGGCGCGTTCTAGGTTGCCTGGTCACCACCAGTGATTTCCTCCCCTGGTATTTCAGGTTGTATGCTTATATTTTATGGACATTAAGTACATGCTAGTTACGGTGTTGGTTCTTATATAAGCACATTTCATTTGGTGTGCACATTGTGGTTGTTTTTGTTGGCACCATTGTACTTTATTTATGTCTGCACTATTTTTTGCTACACATTATATTTGCAATAATGACATGCATATATTAAAAGGCACATTCTAACAGGGCACATACACATAATTGTGTGGACATATTGGTTCATGTATTTTATTTCGCACAATTATATACATCTATTCCTTTTTTGAGTGCACTTTTATATATATTTCACTGTACTACCGTTCAGTCCTTTCTCAGCATACTTTTTTGATATATTATACTATTGACCTGCTTGATTCATATTATATACCAGGGTATTGGATTACACTGTGTGGGGCTTTGGCTTCCTTTTTATATTTATTGATGCTTGTGTTATATTTTTATGCGTATATTTAATAAAATTTTATATTTTACCCCCACTGCCTGGGCACAGTTTCTTCTTCCTTTCCCCCTGTTCTCATTGCACTAAGGGTCACGTTTTCCTATTCGGCTGGTTTATGCCATCCACCCTTTTTTTGTTTTGAGATTCAATTGTTTTGTGTGGATTTATTTTTTAGCATTTTATTATTTTAATTTATTATATATTTCACACTGCATTGTATTTCATTTCAATTTGGTTTTATCCTTATACAGCTGTATAATGAGGCCGCACGATACAGGAGAGACCGGAGCCAGGACTGAGGAGACCGGAGAGCGGAGCGAGGACCGAGGAGAACGGAGCCAGGACCGAGGAGTACGGAGCCAGGACCGAGGAGAACGGAGCCAGGACCGAGGAGAACGGAGCCAGGACCGAGGAGAACGGAGCCAGGACCGAGGAGACCGGAGCCAGGACCGAGGAGTAAAGAGCCAGGACCGAGGAGTAAAGAGCCAGGACCGAGGAGTACGGAGCCAGGACCGAGGAGTACGGAGCCAGGACCGAGGAGAACGGAGCCAGGACCGAGGAGAACGGAGTCAGGACCGAGGAGACCGGAGCCAGGACCGAGGAGACCGGAGCCAGGACCGAGGAGAACGGAGCCAGGACCGAGGAGTACGGAGCCAGGACCGAGGAGAACGGAGCCAGGACCGAGGAGAACGGAGCCAGGACTGAGGAGACCGGAGCCAGGACCGAGGAGAACGGAGCCAGGACCGAGGAGAACGGAGCCAGGACCGAGGAGTACGGAGCCAGGACCGAGGAGTACGGAGCCAGGACCGAGGAGTACGGAGCCAGGAACGAGGAGAACGGAGCCAGGACGAGGAGAACGGAGCCAGGACCGAGGAGACGGAGCCAGGACCGAGGAGAACGGAGCCAGGACCGAGGAGAACGGAGCCAGGACCGAGGAGAACGGAGCCAGGACCGAGGAGACCGGAGCCAGGACCGAGGAGACGGAGCCAGGACCGAGGAGACGGAGCCAGGACCGACGAGAGGAACCGGAGCCAGGACCGAGGAGAACGGAGCCAGGACCGAGGAGAACGGAGCCAGGGACCGAGGAGAACGGAGCCAGGACCGAGGAGACGGAGCCAGGACCGAGGAGAACGGAGCCAGGACCGAGGAGTAAGGAGCCAGGACCGAGGAGTACGGAGCCAGGACCGAGGAGTACGGAGCCAGGACCGAGGAGACGGAGCCAGGACCGAGGAGAACGGAGCCAGGACCGAGGAGACGGAGCCAGGACCGAGGAGAACGGAGCCAGGACCGAGGAGAACGGAGCCAGGACCGAGGAGAACGGAGCCAGGACCGAGGAGACGGAGCCAGGACGAGGAGTACGGAGCCAGGACCGAGGAGACGGAGCCAGGACCGAGGAGAACGGAGCCAGGACCGAGGAGTACGGAGCCAGGACCGAGGAGACGGAGCCAGGACCGAGGAGACGGAGCCAGGACCGAGGAGTACGGAGCCAGGACCGAGGAGACGGAGCCAGGACGAGGAGTACGGAGCCAGGAACGAGGGACCGAGGACGGAGCCAGGACCGGGAGAGAAGTACGGAGCCAGGACCGAGGAGACCGGAGCCAGGACCGAGGAGACCGGAGCCAGGACCGGAGGGAGACGAGAGCCAGGACCGAGGAGTACGGAGCCAGGACCGAGGAGACGGAGCCAGGACCGAGGAGACGGAGCCAGGACCGAGGAGACCGGAGGCACGGACCAGAGGAGGACCGGAGCGAGGACCGAGGAGACCGGAGCGAGGACCGAGGAGACCGGAGCGAGGACCGAGGAGAACGGAGCCAGGACCGAGGAGAACCGAGCTCGATAATAAAAGAGCCAAAGGAGCCGGCTCTCCCATGACACAATCCACAGCTTCCTGTGTCTGCTCTATGGAGCGAGAGGCGCCGCCCCTTTGGTCAATGGCGTGACGTCATCAGAGGTCCTTTAGCCTCTACCTTTCCCTGCCGGAGAGGGCCAGTGGCCCCAGGTAAGAGGCGCCTCGGGCCCTGCAGCACGTGGGATAAGGGCTCTGTATACCGGCAGCTGCGGAGGGACTACACTTCCCAGCATGTCCTGACAGCTCCAGGGCCAGGAGTGCAGGCTGTGTGGGCATGCTGGGATCTGTAGTGAGTGACGTTCCGCGGCCCCACATGTTGTCAGAGCCCCTCCCCCACCGATCATCCGGGAGAAGGAAGGAATTCTATAGGGCGCAGGGGACTGGGGAAGAGATTTCCGGCGCACTCTCCCCTGCCTGACCCCTCTCCTCACACTGCCCTCTCCCCTGACCGACCTCTCTCCCCACACGCCCTCTCCCCACTGACCCTCTCCTACACACTGCCCTCTCCCCTGACGACCTCTCTCCCCACACTGCCCTCTCCACTGACCTCTGTCCTTCCCTCTGACCCTCTCCCACACTGCCCTCTCCCCTGACTGACCCTCTCCCCACACTGCCCTCTCCCCTGACTGACCCCTCTCCCCACTGCCCTTCCCGCTGACCACTCCCCACACTGCCCTCTCCCCTGACTGACCCCTCTCCCCACACTGCCCTCTCCCCTGACTGACCCCTCTCCCCACACTGCCTCTCCCCTGACTGACCCCTCTCCCCACTGACCTCCCCACCTGCCCCTCCCCTGACTGACCCCTCTCCCCACACTGCCCTCTCCCTGACTGACCCCTCTCCCCACACTGCCTCTCCCATGACTGACCCCTCTCCCCACACTGCCCTCTCCCTGACTGACCCCTCTCCCCACAGTGCCTCTCCCCTGACTGACCCCTCTCCCCACACTGCCCTCTCCCTGACTGACCCCTCTCCCCACACTGCCTCTCCCATGACTGACCCCTCTCCCCACACTGTCCTCTCCCCTGACTGACCCCTCTCCCCACACTGTCCCTCTCCCTGACTGACCCTTCCCACTGCCCTCTCCCCTGACTGACCCATCTCCCCACACTGCCCTCTCCCTTACTGACCCCTCTCCTCACACTGCCTTCTCCCTACACTGGCCTCTCCCTGACTGACCCCTATCCCCACACTGTCCTCTCCCTGACTGACCCCTCTCCCATACCTCTCCACACTACCTCTCCCCTGACCACTCTCCCCACACTGGCCTCTCCCTTCTATCCCGGCGGATTCTCACAGCTGTCCCCTGTCTCGCCGCTGATTGGCCACAGCTGGTCACATGGCCTTTTCTGGGCTGTCATTCCCGCAGCAGACAGTAGAGTGCGGCAGTGACAGATTCCTCTTACACCCAGTGGGGGGCGCTCATAGCGCTCAGTGATTCTCTCCATGGAGGCCACACAGGGCTCTGGTTTGGGGCTTCTGGATGAAGTCCTGGAGGAAGGTCTCAGGGCCGGAGCCTTTACTGTGGCGTCACTCTGTGCTCTGTCCCCTCCCATTTGGTGGTATTGACATTTCCTGCTTTTGTGCCTCATCAGAAAGACGACACTGGCAGAAATGAGGTCAGACACAGCACAGAGGCCTCTGTCCCCTTAATGACCCTTCACAGCTGGGGATGAATCCGATTTTTAGGGCTTCAGACAGAAGGTCCTGTGACAAATGACGTTTGGTGACAGCACAGTGTGAATAGGCCTGAGGGCGGCTGAAGCTGCGTTGTGTCCGTACAGCGGAAACGTTAACGGTTTAAATTGTCACTGACGGTAAAAGTGTCACTTTAAGCTGATAAACGTGTGCGCTACATGGAGACAGGTGACAGATCCCGGGATGGTGTGAGGCAGGAGGCAGAACAAGAGGTGACACATTTATTACCAGAGTGTGACTCCGCGCAGGGAGATAAGGGGTATTGTAGAGGTGGAGGGGGATAAACGAGAGGGCGAAATACAGGAACAATGGAAAACCATAAAGCGACTGTTCATAAGGGATTTATCAGTCCGTCGCTTTCTGGAGCGTGGGGTCCCAGGTTCCAACGATGGCGCCTTAGAAACTGGCGCGTGATGTGTCCGGAATCGTCCTGAAGAGGTGACGGATGCGGCTCCTTACGGGGGGACGAGTCCTGGTTGCACCGCGCTGGGACCTTTTTCTGGACACGTTGTGCGGGATGTAGAGTAGTCTGTGTCACTGCCCAAGTGTAACTCAGCAGGGCAGAAAGTCACGGGCGAACTGGAGCGCAGCTCTGTGCAAGTCACCCCGTCAGTCTCAGGCGGTAGGCGTGCAGCAGTAACTGGCCCGAGCGTCTGGCACCACGGCGTGTCGGGGCCAGTGTGTGGTACGAAGGTCTCAGCTCACGGTCACTGTATGCAGCCAAGGAGGGTCTATACCGCTGCCTGAACAGTCACGTATCCCTGAGGACGGAGCGCCCCACTTTTCCTGCTGCGCATGCTGTCTTCCCACCAAGAGTCCTCCTCTCCTGTGCCTGCACTTTATCTCAAATCGGCCCCCTTCTGTCAGGTGCAAAGGTCGGTCCATGTTTGAAAGGCTTCCCCCAGACAACAATGGTGACAGCCCCAACAGTTCCAGAACCGGCACAAGAGAGGTTCCTCCGTTCCGGGGCATCTTCCTACACTCCCCTCTCCTTTTGCTCGCTATTCCACGGCCGAGATTTCTTGCAGGATGCATTGACATTCTCCTATTCCTTGTACGATTTGGTGCCAGACAAATTTATATTGATTGTATCTGGTAGGGGGTATTCTGGTCGTCGCCCGTTCTGAGCGTCGTAAGTCAGAAGGAGTAACTGAACCAGGCTGTGTAGTGGAGTCAGGTTGCACAGGTGAGGGCAGGGACTCGTCCGTTTCTAGTGGCTCAGCTGCTGCAGGTGTGTCCGGTACAAGCTCTCCTCTCAGGCCGGTAGAAGGTGATTCAGGGCCTTCTTCACAACAACTGGAGTGGGCACCTCAGGATCTCCTTGCCCTTCTTTCATTTGATCAGGATCTCTTGATAAACAGGGCCACAGCATATTCTGGTGAACTACTCGGGTGGGGGCATTTTCTTCTTCTTCAGGTTGAACTTCGTAAACTTGCCCCGGTGCTCCAGCTTGTCTTTAGGATGTTTATCCCGTACCAACACACGATCTCCATCCTGGAGAGCTGTTCCACGCTGGGGAGTTTTCTCTGGATGTTCCAGCTCCCTAAGCCTGGTCTGCTTCAGTCGATGTAATGTCTGCAGACGATGACGGTGTTCTTGACTCAGGTAGACACCCCGTCCGTGGGTAGTCTTCCTCTGGGTCCTGCTCAAGCTCAGTGATCTCTCTTCCCTGACGGCTGAGCAGCAAGCTATATGGAGTGTAACTGGTGGTGCAATGTACTCTGTTATTGTACACCCACACTAACTCAACTACAAATTCGGGCCAATGGTCTTTCCTATCTTCCTCCACTGTCCTTAGCATTTGAATCAGAGTACGGTTGAACCGTTCACAAGATCCTTTTCCTTGAGGATGGTAAGATGTGGTCCAAGATTTTCCAATCCGATACAGGCAATGTAATTCATCCATGACCCGTCCCAATAAAGCAGGAGCCTTGATCAGAGTGTATTCTCTTCGGGAAACCATACACCTGAATGAAATTCTTGCAGATGGTGTGCGCAGCGGATTTGGCAGTTTTATCGCGGGTTGGAGTTGCAACGGCAAACTTCGTGAAGTGATCGGTCATCACCAAGCAATACTGATACCCTTTATGGGCCGGGCCTATCATCAAATAGTCTACCATTAATACCTCTAAAGGAGCGGAGGTCACAATAGTCTGGGTGGGGGCTCTTTGCTCAGGGAGTTTCGCCAGCTCGCAGTTTCTACAAAGCCGACAAGTGTCTTCCACTACAGCTCTTAGTCAGGGATGATAAACCAGCTTCTGCATCCACTGAAAGGCCTTCTCCTATCCCAAATGAGCTCCTCTCTCTTGTGCCTCGGTAGCCACCTTGGGCAGGAACGTCCCAGGAATCAGCGCCTGCCAGGTGGAAGTTGAACCTTCCGATTCAACAGTCCATTCCACAATTGCAATTTTTCCCACTGTCAAAGGATTTTTAGGGTCTCTGGAGACAGGGCACTTCTCTCTTGACGACTAGGTAGCCGCTTCGACGCCACCCACCATCGAAGTTGAGCAAGTTCATCATCTTGCTGAATCCGGACCCTCTCATCACGAGACTGTCCCAACATTTGTTAACGCGTTGCTTCCTGCACCTGCTCCTGTGTCGCTGCCACGTCCTGGCAGAATCCCGGAACTCAGGGACCTCCTCAGCCTCCAATTCTTCAACTCGATTAGGCCCAGGTTTCTCGTGAGTCACTCGGGATAACGCGTCCGCATGAGTATTCTCAACTCCTCTCTTGTAGGCGATTTTATACGGGATCTTGGCCACCCAGCTACGGAGCCTCCCAGTTTAACGGACGGTGCTGAGGAGGCCTACTCCGTTCGGCACACGTGTGGACAAAATGTCCAATTTCTCCACAGTTGAAGCACGTATGGGGTTCTTCCCGTCGGGACATTCTTGTCTCCTGTCGAGGCTCAGGACCCATTCTGCCCCCAGGAGGATGAGATGCTGAGCCGGCCTCGTCCTTGAATCCGCCAACTCTTCCCGTAAATCCTGTATTCCTTTTCGCAGCTCCTCTACCCAACGGGGTTCTGCGGCCATGGTCACCGATACCTCCCTCGCTCTGGACCTTCCCCGCCGGGACTGTAACCCCCTGCTCTTGTTCACACGTGCACTCTTTACTGCCTATCTCAAAAAAGGTCATTCGTGGGTTTACTCGCAAGCGTTTTCGCAGGGCCTGTTTGAGTAGCTCGTCTCGTAAGCCTGTCACCAACTGATCCCGCAGCACTATGTCTGTACAGTCATGGCCAAAAGTTTTGAGAATGACACAAATATTAATTTTTACAAAGTCTACTGCTTCACTTTTTCTAATGGCAATTTGCATATACTCCAGAATGTTATAAAGAGTGATGAGCTTAACAGCAATTACTTGCAAAGTCAATATTTGGCTAGAAAATGAACTTTATCCCCCAAAACACATTTCAACATCATTGCAGCCCTGCCTTAAAAGGACCAGCTAACCTCTTTTCAGTGATTGCTCCATTAACACAGGTGTGGGTGTTGATGAGGACATGGCTGGAGATCAATCTGTCATGATTAAGTAAGAATGACACCACTGGACACTTTAAAGGAGGCTGGTGCTTGGCATCATTGTTTCTCTTCTGTTAACCATGGTTATCTCTAAAGAAACACGTGCAGTCATCATTGCAATGCACAAAAATGGCCTAACAGGGAAGCGTATCGCAGCTAGAAAGATTGCACCTCAGTCAACAATCTATCGCATCATCAAGAACTTCAAGGAGAGAGGTTCCATTGTTGCCAAAAAGTCTCCAGGGTGCCCAAGAAAGACCTGCAAGCGCCAGGACCGTCTCTTAAAAGTGTTTCAGCTGCGGGATCGGGCTACCAGCAGTGCAGAGCTTGCTCAGGAATGGAAGCAGGCAGGTGTGAGTGCATCTGCACGCACTATGAGGCAGAGACTCTTGGAGCAAGGCCTGGTCTCAAGGAGGGCAGTAAAGAAGCCACTTCTCTCCAGAAAAAACATCATGGACAGACTGATATTCTGCAAAAGTTACAGGCAGTGAACTGCTGAGGACTGGGATAAAGTTATTTTCTCTGATGAATCCCCTTTTTGATTGTTTGGGACATCTGGAAAACGCCTCATTCGGAGAACACAAGGTGAGCGCTACCCCAGTCTTGTCTCATGCCAACTGTTAAGCATCCTGAAACCATTCATGTGTGGGTTGCTTCTCAGCCAAGGGAATCGGCTCTCACAGTCTTGCCTAAAAACACAGCCATGAATAAAGAATGGTACCAGAATGTCCTCCAAGAACAACTTCTCCCAACCCTCCAAGAGCAGTTTGGCGATCAACAATGCCTTTTCCAGCATAATGGAGCACCTTGCCATAAAGCAAAGGTGATAACTAAATGGCTCAGGGAACAAAACATAGAGATTTTGGGTCCATGGCCTGGAAACTCCCAGATCTTAATCCCATTGAGAACTTGTGGTCAATCATCAAGAGACGGGTGGACAAACAAAAACCTAAACATTCAGACAAAATGAAAACATTGATTGTGCAAGAATGGACTGCTATCAGTCAGGATTTGGTCCAGAAGTTGATTGAGAGCATGCCAGGGAGAATTGCAGAGGTCCTGAAGAAGGGTCAACACTGCAAATATTGACTTGCTGCATTAACTCATTCTAACTGTCAATATAAGCTTTTGTTACTCATATGTTTGCAATTATTATATTTCTGTCTGTGATAAAAACATCTGTCAAACACACAAAAAAACAGAGGGCAGCAGATCATGTGAAAATATAATATTTGTGTCATTCTCAAAACTTTTGGCCATGACTGTAGACCCTACATCGTACTTTCTAGCGATAGCAGTGTGGGTTGCCTGTAAAGCGTTCCTGTACTGCATCACTGTCTCCCCCTCTTTTTGCACCCGGCTGAATAAGCGCATACGCAACTCCCCTACATCCGTGGGGTCTCCATGGGTTTTCTCCAGCATCTGTAGCACCTAATGTGTCGCGTTCCCGGGAGGGTCTTAGCATCACAGAGTCTCTGGCTTCTTCATCTAAAGCCATCATGGCAACCTCCGCTTCTAAAGCAGGGGTCATGGGGTGCATCCTCATCATCCCTCTAATCCGCTCAGTCAAGCTCTATAACATAGTATTTTTCCCAATGAATTTCGGGAGATTGTTCAGCATTGCTCCCAGGGATATGCTGGACCTCGCCCCCCCAACTGCTTGATCTGCCCCCTCCGTGCTGTTGGACTGCATCCTGCCAACGACACCAATTTGGAGCACATACCGGGATGCTGTGACGGACAGGAGGCAGAACAAGAGTAAACAAATTTATTAACAGAGTGTTACCCCACAGAGGGGGAGAGGGGTAATAAATGAGATTTGAGGGCAAAATAGAGTAACAATGGCAAAAACATAAAGCGACTGTTCATAAGGGATTTGACTTATTAGTCCGTCAAGTTCTGGTGCGTGGAGTCCCAGGTTCCAACGATGGCACCTTAGAAACTGGCGTGTGATGTATCCGGAGTCATCCTGAAGAGGTTCCGGATACGGCTCCTTACGGCGGGGACGATCCTCGTTGCACCGCGCGGGGCCCTATTTCTGGACATGTTGTGCGGAATGTAGAGTAGTCTATGTCACTGCCCAAGCGTAACTCAGCAGGACTGAAAATCACGGGCGAACTGGAACACAGCTCTGAGCAAGTCACCCCGTCAGTCTCAGGCGGTAGGCGTGCAGCAATAAACGGTCCGAGCGTCTGGCACCACGGCCTGTCGGAGCCAGCGGGCGGTACAAAGGTCTCAGTTCACGGTCACTGTACACAGCCAAGGAGGGTCTGTAGCGTGGGCCTAAACCGTCATGTAGCCCTGAGAACGGAGCTCCCCGCTTTTCCTGCTGCACGTGCTGTCTTCCCGCCAAGAGTCCTCTCCTGCACCTGCGTTTTATCTCAGCCCTGCCCCTTGCTGTCAGGTGCAAAGGTCAGTCCGTTTTGAACGGCTTCCCCCAGATAATGGTGACAGCCCCGACAGTTCCTGATCCGGCGCATGAGAGGTACCTCCGTTCCGGGACATCTTCCTACTATAGGATAGATACATAGGTAGATAGATAAGCTACATCAATCTTACCAGTGTCCCCGCTCTCACTTTGCTGCTTCCTGGTTGTTAGGTGAATATTCATGAGCGGCAGTGGAAGAAGGAGAGAGCATGGGACACTGGTAATGCTATTCTCGCTTCTATCTTTCTGTCCTATCATCTTTCTATCCTATCTTCTATCTATCCGATCATCTATCGCAAACGCAATATAACGCAATGCTGCAGATTTGTACAAATCTGTAGCATGATGGTATATTGCGTTTGTTTGCTAAACGGAGATAAAACACTGCAGTCAGCGTTTGCCTGTGCATTTCAGCAAACGCATACTTGCAAATGCATGCCTATTTTGGCATGCGTTTGGATGCGTTTGTTGAATGCAAGCCTATGGAGGTGTTAAACGGACAGCAGAAACATGTGCCCCCATATATTAGTAACGTCACCTATCTGCCCCCATATATTAGTAATGTCCCCTATGTGCCCCCATATAGTAGTAATGTCCCCTATGTGCCCCCATATATTAGTAATGTCCCCTATGTGCCTCCATATATTAGTACTGTTCCGTGTGCCCCATAAATTAGTAATGTCTCCTATGTGCCCCCATACATTAGTAATATCACCTACAGGTGGCCATAATTCCTTCTATGTGACGAGGCTGAAGTTGGTTTCTTATTCGTCAGTTTCTTATTCCGCAATTCTTTCTTTTCTGTTTTTTATAGATTTAACAACAAAAAATAATCATCCCAATAATAACATACACTGCAGCGAGGAGCCTGATGGGAATTCACTGAACAGCTACAAAGATTATAGAACTGGCACAAAAGTGGGCACCGAAAGGCATTAATAAAAGGGTTAAATGACTTTGGGCCACTGATCTCACTGCAGATATATAGAACATCAGTTACTTATTCAAATCTGTGAAATTGGCTGTTTGCCCACTTTGATGCCAATTCTGATGCCCTGAACCCATTTGGGACAGGCTGAAACGACCTGGGTTTGATGCAGGGCATCACTCTCTGTGTATTCTTGTGTGAGATCAGTGGCCCAAAGTCATTTAACCCCTTAAAAACATCAGTTACTTATTGAAATCTGTGAAAATGGGCTGTTTGCCCACTTTGATGCCAGTTCTGATGCCCAGAACCCATGTGGGCCAGGCTGGGTTTGATGCAGGGCATCACTATGTGTATTTTTAGTGTGATGTCCTGTATCAAACCCAGGTCCCTTAGAACATTAAGGCTATGTGCACACGTTGCGCAAATGCTCCGTAATTTTGCGGAGCATTTGCGCAACTCCCCGCCGCGGGTAAAACGCATACGTAATTAGTATACGGTTTTCCAAGCGTTTTGCAAGCATTTTTAGCTTGGTTAATGTTAGCGTTTTCCAAGCGATCTGTAGCATCGCTTGGAAAACTGATTGACAGGTTGGTCACACATGTCACGCATAGTGCTGACAAGTGTGACCACCTTTTTAGTAATGAATAATGTAAAAATAATTAAAGAAAAAAAATATGGATATACTCACCCTCTGTCGGCCCCCAGAGTCTTCCCGCTCCTCAGCGACGCTGCCGCCAAGTTCCGTTCCCAGGGATGCATTGCGAGAATGACCTTTGCAACGTCGTGGTCACTCGACCGCTACATCATCTGGGGTGATTCTCGCAATGCATCCCTGGGAACGGAACTTGGCAACTTTACTGAGGAGCGGGAAGACTCCGGGGGCTGACAGAGGGTAAGTATATCAATATTTTTTATTTTAATTCTATTTTTGACAGGAATATAGTTCCCAGGGCCTGGAGGAGAGTCTCTTCTCCTCCAGACACTGGTGTGACGATAATCTGGAATATGAGTTCCATTCCTTACACTTTTTCTAGAACTTTCCCCACACAAAGACATCTACTACATCAATTATGTTTTGCAGCCTCATGCTGCAGGCAAGCGACCCCCCTCCTTTCCCCCATCCCAGTCTGGAAATTTCTTTCACTCACTGCCTGTAACCTGAAGCTACAACTCACTCCTTCCTCTCGCCTTCACCTCAGGAATGTCATTGTCTTCAGACCATGCGGGACTGTCCCATAGCATATAATGGGAATTTATTCATTCGGACATAATGCAATGTGAGATTGTGATAGGAAAATAAAAACTACATGTCCGAGACGGGACTATTTAGCCTGTGTTTTTCCCGGTTCCAGCGCCAACAGAACCAGAGAAATGGATTTCTCCTGAACCGCGGTGGATAGGTAGTCCGAGTTTGAACTCATTAGAAAACTAATTTCAGAATAAGGTGAATGATGGTTCTGCCGAGAATCTGCTAGGTTCTCAAGCCAAGTTATGATCGTCATAAGTTTTCAGAACAAAATCTATAACTCTGAGCTGGGGAGGGGGCCAGTAAACCAGCCCCTTTAGTGATGTCACAAGCTAAGAGGTATAAGTACGTCCCCCAGCCTAGCCTCTGTCTCTTCTTGCGTGGGAATCTGCAACAAGCAGACCTTCCAATGCATTGTGACGTCTGGCTCCTTCCCCAGCATGGTTTTGCCTGCAATGATCTAAGAACTGTAAGTTGATCTTTCTGATGTTAACCCCTTTTATTTTGTAACCGTCTTGTATATACGATATACGTTAATTGTCTCATCTTGTAAAATCTTTTTTTATATCTTGTAAATACTGCCTCTCTTTTTGGGGTAAAATATAAAATTACTAGTTCGTCTCTATGCTCTATAACGAATTTGCATGTACCTGAAGTGAATTACACTACTAAATTGGGGTGGCTTCTGCCCTACATTCTAGAACCAGAGGCTGGTGGCAGCAAGCGTGTGCTGGGCGTGGGGTATAGCTGGCAGTGACGGAGTGGATTTTATAAGTGTATTACTTGGCTGCGGCTAGGCGTAGTTATAATTCCCTCACTGCAGCGTGTCTAATAGCCAGTACACATCCAAACAGGCCCTCCGGCGACTAATTATCCTAGGTGCAGTTCCCTGACTGACCTGAGGGGGCGCCGGAGAGTGGTGAGTTCCAAAGCGGAACTGGAAAGTGGGATCAACATAAATCCCTGTAGTTCATGACATATTGGTGGCAGCGGTGGGATTAATCCGTGTCCCCCGGGCCTCTGTGTGTGCTGACCCTCACAATTGGTGGCAGCGGTGGGATTAATCCGTGTCCCCAGGCCTCCGTGTGCTGTTGTTCATTACATTGGTGGCAGAGCGGTGGGATTATAGAGCATTAGTGATCTTGTCTGAGCGATCATTCCTCTAACTAAAGACTTGCACTGTTCTTCCAGGGACCCTGCAGCAAAAGTTTTGGAGAACAAACTCAATGTTTTTTTAATTAAAGTAATTTTTTATTAAGATTTTCTATACACAAAAAAAGGACAAAACAGAAACCTACATTAGAGGTACATATACCTCTAACCTCAAATACCCTTCCCCCCAGTTTACAATCCCCAAACAAACAATGGTTATACTGCAGAGATGATACAGCTGATTACATATAATGCTGCTCCCAAAATTGTTACACTAGTACAATGGAAGATTTCAAAAGCAGGTTGATGTCAGTCTTAATTAATTAGTTAATGAATTAAACATCCCAAGTCTCCTTGTTGTTTGCCAGATCAACTCACATTATAATATCAGTCGGATTCAGATCTTGCCTCACCCCTATGTCATCATATTAGGATAAACCCAAACGGAACCTGGTCAGTTCTCTTGATGCAAGACCTGAATGATTGATCCAGTATGCCCATATTTTTTCAAATCTGAGAATAGAATTTCTCTTGCGGTATATACCTTTTTCCAAATTGACTAGCCAGTTAATTTTGGTTATGTATTCTACAATTGTGGGAGTTTGGTGGGAGATCCAGTACTGGGCTATCAATTTTCTAGCCATAAAAAGCATTCTAGATACCGCTAACTTCCCAGCCTCTTCTATTGGTAATTCCTCTATATAGCCTAAGTTACATACAAAAGGAGTGCTGCTCAGCTCAACCAAATATACTCTATTAATTATCCCTATTACTCCTCTCCAGAATGCTTAAAGATTTGGACACGACCATAACGTGCAGTAGGGTGGCTGTATTTATTCGACACCTTGGACAAAAAGGATCGGGCCTAATTCCAATATCGAATAAAAACTTGGTAGTGCGATAGATTTGATGAATTACATTAAATGTGACAGGCGATGGGCTTCTTCCAGTGAGAGACCGGGGACTCTTTCTAATATTTCAGACCATAAATTGTCCTCAATGGGACCAATATCTCGCTCCCACCTCTCCTTTGCACGAACAGGATAATTTAGAAGCACCAAATGCAGTATGTCCCAATATAAGTAAGAAATAATCCCAGCTGTTCCTGTGGATTTTTCAATCCGCTGTATAATCTTATTCTGTTGTATAGATCTCCCTGCCATGAGGCTTTCTGCTTGGTTCACATGTCTAAGTTGTAAATACTTGAAAATTCTGAGTTCTGAATCCCAAATTCCATTCGTAAGGCTAAGTGCACACGGTCAGGAATATTTGCTTTTTTCCCGCGGCAAAAACGCTTAAACACAAGCATTAAGCATCCTATTCATTTAAATTGATTCCGCAGTGTTTGTGCACATGCAGCGTTTTTATCCGTGAAAAAAACGCTTTGCAGAAAAAAAAGCAACATGTTCATTAATTTCGCGTAATCGCGGCGATTCCGCCGCCATAGGAATGCATTGAACCGCTTACTTTCCGCATGGGGCTATGCCCACCATGCGCAAAGGAACGGTTCATGTGCGGATGGTACCCAGGGTTTGGAGGAGAGGTACCATAGAGAGGTGCCCTGGGTACCATATCCCTGTAAAAAATAGAATTAAAATAAAAAATGATATTCTCACCTTCCGGCAGCCCCCGCAGCCTTCCCGCCTCTCAGCGACGCTCCCGCTCCCAGTAATGCATTGCGAGAATCACCCCAGATGACGTAGTGGTCTCGCGTGATGCTACGTCATCTGGGGTCCTTGTCGCAATGCATCCTTGGGAACGGGATTGGCCGGGAGCGTCCCTGAGGACCAGGAAGGCTGCGGGGGCCCCCGGAAGGTGAGAATGTCACGATTTATTATTATTTTTATTATTTTTACATTAGATCATTTTACTATTGATGCGGCATAGCCGGCATCAATAGTAAAAAGTTGGTCACACTTGTTAAACACTATGTTTCACTAGTGTGACCAACCTGTCAATCAGTTTTCCAAGCGATGCTACAGATCGCTTGGAAAACGCTAGCATTCTGCAAGCTAATTACGCTTGCAAAACGCTAGTTTTTAGCGGGAATACGCATACCAATAAAAATGCGTATTTCCCGCGGCAGAGAGGTGCTGGATTGCCGCGGAAATTACCGCGGCAATTCCACAACGTGTGAACTTAGCCTAAATAAGTAAAGTCTCTAATTCTATCCCCCTCCAATATATGTTCAAATCTACGTATCCCTCTTCGGACCCAACTTTCAAAACTCTCCAAGTGGCTGAGATTAGAAAGGGAAGGAGTATTCCATAGAAGTATATTGAGACACCCCATGGATATCCTGTATCTTTTTAACTTTCTCCCATAATTTATGAATTAATAACAGAGTAGGTAATCCGTGTGCTTTTGTACCAAACCCCCCACGACTCTAATGTTTCGTACAGGCTATCTGAGTCACAGTGTTGTTGTAAGAGTTGTCGCTGGGCTCACCCCCCGGATCATCCCAACCACGTATATGTTGTAACTGTGCTGCCATGCAGTATACCCATGGATTAGGGACGGCCAAACCCCCATTGTACTTTTCTCTGTAAAGTTTCCAATGTAATCCGTGGAGGTCTTTTACCCCATATTAGCTCTCTAAATAGTGAATTTATCTTATGGAAAAATCTCTGCGGGATTAATTGTGGTGAATTGTGTAGCATATATAGTTGAGGCATCCAAATCATTTTTATTAGATTAGTTCGTCCTACCACTGATAAGGGCAAACGTAGCCAGATATCTTTCTTAAGTTTAAACCTAGAAAGAATGGGGAGGAGATTGAGGCTCTCCTAATCACTGACCTGCGGAGTAATCTGTACCCCCAAATATTTAAATTGTGAGACCACCTTCAGGCCTGAAAAATCATAATTAGATGTATTAGCCATGTTATCCACCGGTAGGAGTGCTGATTTGCCCCAATTGATCCTTAACCCTGAATATTGCCCAAATTCCTGAATTACCCTCATAGCTTTTGGGAGTGCATTAGATGCATTAGCTAGAAAAAGCAGTGTATCATTGGCTTATAAGGCGATCTTTTCCTCTAATCCCCCTCGTTGAAACCCCGTTATTTTTGGGTTGGATCTAATCACTGCTGCCATGGGTTCAATGGCCGTGGCGAATAATAATGGTGACAAGGGGCATCCCTGTCGGGTACCTCTGCCTAAGTGAAACAGAGTAGTAAGACGACCATTAACTTTAATTCTTGCTTTAGGAGAGCAATATAGAAGCTTTACCCAAGAAATAAATGATTCCCCAGTCCAAATTTATGTATCACAGCCCAAAGAAACTCCCACTCAATAGAATCGAAGGCCTTAGCGGCATCCAGAGAGCAGACTGCTCTATCTCCTGAATTGTCGGCCGGTAATTGTATATTAAGATACAGCCGTCTAATATTTACCGCCGTTGATCTGGCGGGCATGAATCCAGATTGGTCTGTGTGGATTAGGGAAAGTATTACTCTATTCAGTCCAGTGGCTAATACCTTGGCTATCATTTTAATATCTGTAGGCTACAGAGAGATAGGTCTGTAAGAATCAGGCAGTAAAGGATCTTTGTCTGGTTTAAGGATAACTACAACTAGCACCTCCTGCATTGATGGGGTAGAGAGCGAGTCTCAGCCGCCCTCTGAAAGGTTTTAACTAGCTGGGGAAGCAAAATATCTCCAAACTTTTTGTAAATTTCCGCAGGTATGCCATCCGAACCCGGTGATTTATTATTGGGCATAGAGGCGACCGCGTCTTGTAATTCTTCCAACTGTAGAGGACTATTTAAGTAAATCCTGTCCGTATCTGAAAGTGTGGGCAGTGAAATACCATCTATGTATGAGATTATTTGTTCTTTCAGCAGCAGATTGGAAGGAAGGGAGACACACTAGTCATTACTAGTGGGTAGGCGGAGCCCACATAGGATAGACACCTCAGATTAAAAAAGTGTTGACCAGCCCCTCCAGCCTGGGCTCCTCCTACTCCAGCTCTCCAGTCTAAAATTTGAGGTCTCAGAGGATAGTCGCTGCTGAAGCAGCTCCTCAGAAGATTTATTATTTTTTATCGGAAAAGAGACTTGAAAGGTCTCAGGGGTCTCAGCGCTGCAGGACCCCCACCCCTCCCTTGGCGGATCTGTATTACCCTGTAAGGTGGTCCCTGCAGAACCCTGCTGGCCCTGGGGGATGAGGGTTGCTTCCCTGGCGGGGACGCAAACCGCGCTTCTGGGGTCACTGCGTTCCCCGCCCTGGGGGGAAGCGATGGGCACAGCGCCACAAATCCCTGGGGGTCCCTGTGGCACTCAGCTGGGTGAGTACTCCGCATTTTTAGTGTATGTGAGTGCTTCAGCGGCTGCTGTGGCAGCCGCTGTTACTTGTGACAATGTTGGTGACTGTGTTTTTGTCCGCAGGCGGATGCCTGCAGGACAGGGGAGAGCGGAGGAGTTCGCTCTCATTTTTTTGAAGCCGGCATGGGGGCGTGGCTTAGCGCTTTCCCGGTCTTCTCGTACAGGAAGCGCTCTGAGCGCGCGATTTTGCCTGTACCTTCTCTTCCGGCTTCTCTCCTCACAGCAGGCGGCCATTACTGAGGCTTCCTGGGCTCCTCATTCTCCGCTCCTCCCGAATACCCAGGAACAGCACCGCGACCAGCTGGGTGAGTCACTTTTGCCTGTCAGGGCAGAAGCTTTACTCCCTCACCCCCACAGCGCAGGCTGCGTGACAAGTGGCAGATTGCACTATCCTGCAGCTGCGGTCTCATATAGAGACCTGTTTTTTTGTCTGGGGCTCGCACACCCTTTTCATTAAAAGAGGTTGTGGGGAGGCTGCGACATTAACCCCTATAGGCGGTTAACCCTTTCAGCGGTCAAGAATCCAGCAAACCCGCCGTAGGTTCTATTCCAGTATGGATCAGAACATAAAGGGTTAATTATTGATGCTGACATATTCTGCTGATTTTTTAAATTGAGGGACAGCTGGGGTAGCTCTCCCCTTTAAGAGCTTTAACCCTTCAGCGTGTTTGTTTCGTCCCCTTAAAAAAAACAAAAAAAAACACACTTTTTCTAGTTACTGACAGGTTTGACCTGCTATATACTGTGTGAGGGCATGTCAGATCAGGATCCAGGAGGTGCGGACCGTCTCCCAGATCCGCTACAGGATCAGTCTCGCGTATCTGACACACAGACCTCGACGGCGTCAAGCGCAGCGGTCGGAGGTTGCAGTGATGCCAAAATGGATGCCCTCGCTCGTTCTATTGATGGCCTGTCTGACCTTCTAGGTTATTGGGTGTCAGCTAGATCCTCTCATGGCAGGAAGCGACACAGGCCGGTGCCATCCTTCCCGCGTAGCGACTCAGAGATCTCTGATATGGAGGGTTCCCCTTCAAGCTCAGATGGGGAGTTGTCCGATTCGGATAAGGAGGATCGGCAGGGACATTCTGCCGCTCTTTTGGGCCGTACAGAGGCTTTTATTGGAGCCATGAGGGAGGCGTTACAGTTACCAGAGGAGGTAACTAGACGTCGTGGTAAGTCGGCCCGGATGTTTCAGGAGTCGCATAGGTCGCGATCGGCATTACCATCTCTGAATGAGCTTAATGGGGCAGTGGAGAAGGAACGCCTGTGTCCAGATAAACGTTTTCAGGGGACACGGTTTTTTGAGGCACTGTATCCGTGTACGACGGAGTTGATTGATAATTGGATTCCTTCTCCTGAAGTGGATGTCCCTTTATCCCAGCTTAGCAAATCCTCATTACTTCCTGTTAAAGGGAAAGCGAGTCTGCAGGATCCACTGGACAGAAAAACTGAGATGGCGGCGAAATCCATCTACGAGGCCGCGGGTCATGGATTCAGAGCAGTACTAGGATCCATGTGTGCTTGTAAAGCTTCCCTGAGCTGGTTGGACCGTCTACGGAAGGCGTGGCAAGATAGATCTCCGTTATCCGAGGTAGATGGGCTTCTCAATTTGTTGGAGAATGCAGCCCGATATGGCTATGATGCAGGTCTGGATACTGCGTCACTGCTGTCCAGGGCGCAATCCTCGGCAGTCACAGTCAGAAGAGCACTGTGGCTTAGACAGTGGACCGGGGACGCGGTTTCCAAGCAAGGTTTGCTATCTTTAGCTTACGAGGGTGGTCAGCTATTTGGATCTGACCTCACGGAGCTGATTGCCAAGGCAAAGGCAAAAGAAGCGGCTTTACCGCAGCGAAGAGCTGTGGCTTCTGCGTCTGGCAGGACTAGTGCCGGTAGTGGTCGGCGGTCCTTTCGAGCCAGGGGACGGTTCGGTCAACCCTCTTGGGGATCGGGTCGTCCCTCTTTTTCAGGAAAAAAGACCTCTCAGAAATCCCGCACTCCCTGGAAACAAAGTTTCCGTCAAGACAAGCGGGAAGCTAACAAAAGCCCGCTAAGGCGGACTGACGCCAGGGTCTCACTCGAGGGCTCTCGAGTGGGGGGTCGCCTGCTCCAATTCGAATCGACTTGGGTTTCCCGCGTTCCGGACTCCTGGGTGACGCGGGTTGTGTCGGCAGGCTATTTCATAGAGTTTTCTTCTCGACCCCCGGACAGTTTTTGCCAATCTCGCATTCCGTCAGAGCCCGAGCTATTTGCCGCTCTACTGCGAGAGGTCGATTCCCTTCTGCAGAAGGGTGTGGTGGTTCCGGTTCCGCCGGAGGACCGGGGAAGAGGGTTTTACTCCAACCTCTTTGTGGTCCCCAAAAAGGAGGACAAATTTCGCCCCATCCTGGATCTCAAAAGATTTAATCGGCATGTCCACACCCGGAAATTCCGCATGGAGTCGCTTCGCTCCGTTGTGGCAGCCCTGTCGCAGAACGACTTCTTGGTGTCAATCGACATTCGCGACGCTTATTTGCATGTTCCCATCGGAAGGGCTCACCAACGCTTCCTTCGTTTTGCCATAGGTCAGGACTATTACCAGTTTGTATCAAAAAACTGACCGGCACATCCAAACTTAGATTCAGTGTGAACAGGTGCTTCTGCTAAACCTAGAGTCACCAACTCATATACATACAAGAAGAAAAGGTAGCACACTGTAGCGCTATAGCTTGCAAACACGAAATATGAAAAATATGAAAAATGAATTACATCATTACCTTAGAAATATGAAAAATTGAGAAGTCTTAGCGCATAAGATGGCCAAATTATGTGAGCCTGATAGCCACGTCAAGGCTCTTCTCGTATATCAGGTCCCTAACTAATGCCTATCCTCGCTTTAGAAAAGTCTGTCTGCATGGGAACCTATGAATCCTCTTTTCAGACTAAAATCTACATCTCTGTGGAGGGGTGATGAACCTGCTGTAATTAAAAGGCCTGTGACCACCAGGTGGAGTGCTCAGGCAGAAGGTAAATGAATACATATCAAAAAACTGACCGGCACATCCAAACTTAGATTCAGTGTGAACAGGTGCTAAACCTAGAGTCACCAACTCATATACATACAAGAAGAAAAGGTAGCACACTGTAGCGCTATAGCTTGCAAACACGAAATATGAAAAATATGAAAAATGAATTACATCATTACCTTAGAAATATGAAAAATTGAGAAGTCTTAGCGCATAAGATGGCCAAATTATGTGAGCCTGATAGCCACGTCAAGGCTCTTCTCGTATATCAGGTCCCTAACTAATGCCTATCCTCGCTTTAGAAAAGTCTGTCTGCATGGGAACCTATGAATCCTCTTTTCAGACTAAAATCTACATCTCTGTGGAGGGGTGATGAACCTGCTGTAATTAAAAGGCCTGTGACCACCAGGTGGAGTGCTCAGGCAGAAGGTAAATGAATACATATCAAAAAACTGACCGGCACATCCAAACTTAGATTCAGTGTGAACAGGTGCTAAACCTAGAGTCACCAACTCATATACATACAAGAAGAAAAGGTAGCACACTGTAGCGCTATAGCTTGCAAACACGAAATATGAAAAATATGAAAAATGAATTACATCATTACCTTAGAAATATGAAAAATTGAGAAGTCTTAGCGCATAAGATGGCCAAATTATGTGAGCCTGATAGCCACGTCAAGGCTCTTCTCGTATATCAGGTCCCTAACTAATGCCTATCCTCGCTTTAGAAAAGTCTGTCTGCATGGGAACCTATGAATCCTCTTTTCAGACTAAAATCTACATCTCTGTGGAGGGGTGATGAACCTGCTGTAATTAAAAGGCCTGTGACCACCAGGTGGACAGGCTATCAGGCTCACATAATTTGCCATCTTATGCAATAAGACTTCCATCAATTTTCATATTCTAAGTGTAATGATGTAAATTCATTTTTCCATATTTTTCATATTTCGGTTTGCAAGCTTAGCGCTACAGTTGCTACCTTTCTTCTTGTATTATATGAATGGTGACTCTAGGTTTACACTTTCACACTGAATCATAATTGGATTGGGTCAGTTTTTAGATTGCTAATTATTTGAGCCTTGCCTGAGCAGCCCACCTGTGATCACAGGTCCTTTTAATACAGCAGTTCATCACCCCTCCCAGAGATGTAGATTTAGTCTGAAAGAGGATTCATAGGTTCCCATTGCAGACAGACTTTTCAAAGCGAGGATAGGATTGTTAGGGACCTGATTATACGGAAAGCCTGACGTGGCTATCAGGCTCACATAATTTGGCCATCTTATGCGCTAAGACTTCTCAATTTTTCATATTTCTAAGGTAATGATGTAATTCATTTTTCATATTTTTCATATTTCGTGTTTGCAAGCTATAGCGCTACAGTGTGCTACCTTTTCTTCTTGTATATGAGTTGGTGACTCTAGGTTTAGCACCTGTTCAACACTGAATCTAAGTTTGGATGTGCCGGTCAGTTTTTTGATATGTATTCATTTACCTTCTGCCTGAGCACTCCACCTGGTGGTCACAGGCCTTTTAATTACAGCAGGTTCATCACCCCTCCACAGAGATGTAGATTTTAGTCTGAAAAGAGGATTCATAGGTTCCCATGCAGACAGACTTTTCTAAAGCGAGGATGTGCCGGTCAGTTTTTTGATATGTATTCATTTACCTTCTGCCTGAGCACTCCACCTGGTGGTCACAGGCCTTTTAATTACAGCAGGTTCATCACCCCTCCACAGAGATGTAGATTTTAGTCTGAAAGAGGATTCATAGGTTCCCATGCAGACAGACTTTTCTAAAGCGAGGATAGGCATTAGTTAGGGACCTGATATACGAGAAGAGCCTTGACGTGGCTATCAGGCTCACATAATTTGGCCATCTTATGCGCTAAGACTTCTCAATTTTTCATATTTCTAAGGTAATGATGTAATTCATTTTTCATATTTTTCATATTTCGTGTTTGCAAGCTATAGCGCTACAGTGTGCTACCTTTTCTTCTTGTATGTATATGAGTTGGTGACTCTAGGTTTAGCACCTGTTCACACTGAATCTAAGTTTGGATGTGCCGGTCAGTTTTTTGATATGTATTCATTTACCTTCTGCCTGAGCACTCCACCTGGTGGTCACAGGCCTTTTAATTACAGCAGGTTCATCACCCCTCCACAGAGATGTAGATTTTAGTCTGAAAAGAGGATTCATAGGTTCCCATGCAGACAGACTTTTCTAAAGCGAGGATAGGCATTAGTTAGGGACCTGATATACGAGAAGAGCCTTGACGTGGCTATCAGGCTCACATAATTTGGCCATCTTATGCGCTAAGACTTCTCAATTTTTCATATTTCTAAGGTAATGATGTAATTCATTTTTCATATTTTTCATATTTCGTGTTTGCAAGCTATAGCGCTACAGTGTGCTACCTTTTCTTCTTGTATATGAGTTGGTGACTCTAGGTTTAGCACCTGTTAACACTGAATCTAAGTTTGGATGTGCCGGTCAGTTTTTTGATATGTATTCATTTACCTTCTGCCTGAGCACTCCACCTGGTGGTCACAGGCCTTTTAATTACAGCAGGTTCATCACCCCTCCACAGAGATGTAGATTTTAGTCTGAAAAGAGGATTCATAGGTTCCCATGCAGACAGACTTTTCTAAAGCGAGGATAGGCATTAGTTAGGGACCTGATATACGAGAAGAGCCTTGACGTGGCTATCAGGCTCACATAATTTGGCCATCTTATGCGCTAAGACTTCTCAATTTTTCATATTTCTAAGGTAATGATGTAATTCATTTTTCATATTTTTCATATTTCGTGTTTGCAAGCTATAGCGCTACAGTGTGCTACCTTTTCTTCTTGTATTACCAGTTTGTGGCTCTGCCATTCGGGTTGGCCTCAGCACCCAGAGTTTTTACAAAAATTCTGGCGCCTCTCATGGCAATTCTTCGAAGACAGGGGGTTACGATTCTTCCCTACCTGGACGACCTTTTGATTGTGGCGTCCTCAAAGGAGGAGGCGGTGACGGCTCGCAATCTATCCCTTCAGCTCCTGGAGGACTTCGGGTGGCTGGTCAATTGGGAGAAGTCGTCTCTGGAACCGTCGCAGTCAATCCTGTTTTTGGGGATGCATTTCGACACGGCACGAGCAGTGGTGTCCCTGCCTCCAGACAAGCAAGCATGTCTCCTTCGACATGTACAGGTGATGAAGTCTTCGACAGCAATGTCCCTTCGAAGGTGTATGCGCCTTCTGGGATTGATGGTGGCATCCATGGAGGCACTCCCGTTTGCCCAGTTTCATTCCAGGGCTCTCCAAAGGCTCATTCTGAGCCGTTGGGATCGATCGCAGACTTCGCTGGATTGCAGTGTCATCATCTCCCACAGGGTGCGAGAGTCTCTAGGATGGTGGTTACGTCCGGAAGCGTTATCCCTGGGGAAGTCCTTCCTCCCTCCGAGGTGGTCGGTCATAACCACCGATGCCAGCCTGACGGGCTGGGGGTGTCTGGAACGATCTCTGGATTCAGGGAGTATGGTCGTCGGAAGAGTCTGTCCTGCCGATCAACATTCTGGAATTGAGGGCAATTTTCCTTTGCCTCCAACACTGGACGGTCCCTTTAAGCGGTCTGCCAGTCCGGGTGCAGACAGACAACGCGATGGCGGTCGCGTATATCAACCATCAAGGCGGGACGAGGAGTTCCAGGCTCATGGTGGAGGTGTCTCGGATCCTGGTATGGGCCGAGGCCAGGGTGCCAGCTATCTCTCCAATCCACATTCCGGGAGTTCAGAATATCACGGCGGACTTCCTCAGTCGCGAGAAGATGGATCCCGGAGAATGGAGTTTTCATCCGGAAATTTTTGCGCTGCTGTGCTCCCGTTGGGGAACTCCCCAAGTGGATTTGATGGCATCCAGGTTCAATGCCAAGTTACCGACTTTCATGTCCAGGTACAAGGACCCGAAGGCTGTGGCGGTGGATGCTCTGGTGGCTCCGTGGGACCAATTCGAGCTAATCTATGTGTTTCCGCCGATATCCTTACTTCCTCTGGTGTTGCGTCGGATCAGACTGGAGAGAATCCCGGCTATGTTGATAGCCCCAGATTGGCCAAGGAGGACGTGGTGTCGCTTCTGGCAGCGCCTCCATTTCCACTTCCTCTTCGACCGGACCTGTTAACCCAAGGGCCCGTTCGTCATCCAGACTTGAAGTCTCTGCGTTTGACGGCGTGGCTTGTTATGTTTCGGTAGCTGAGGAGTGCAGGTAAAAAAGGCAATACACCAGAGCAGTTGGAATCTATGAGATTGCAGTACCCTGACTAACCACCACAACTAGAGGCAGCCGTGGAGCGTTCCTACGTTGGTCCTAGACGCCTCGTCACAGCCTGAGAAACTAACTACACCTAAAGATAGAAATAGGAAAGCTATCTGCCCCGGAGCAGAACCCCAAAGATAATAGAAAGCCCCCAAACATGTAATGGCGGTTAGACAAGAGGAAATACTGACACAGAAAGAAAATAGTATGAGCAAACGTTGGGGCCCAAACTATCTAAATAGAAAAGGATAGGAAGGGTACTTACTGCAATCCCAGAAAACCCTGAAAAGCACCAACTCTACTAATTTCAAAATCACCTGAGATCACACGACCTCTACCACCTAAATTAGTTCTCTGGTGTAACAAAATCAAAACAGCAGCCACTGAAAAAACTGGAAAAAGCAAAAAAACAAAACTCAGTGGCTGAACTAAACTGAGAGGGCAGAAGCCCCCGGAGGGGACCCTGAAGGCCCCCAAAGAAGTGCAGGACAAAATGCAAAAATATAGCACAAACACAAAAGCAGAAAAAGACTTATCTGTTAGCAGGAGAAGCAGACACGACACAGCAGGCTACAAGGGAAACTGGAATGAAGGATTCAGACCAGAACAATTGATCACCGGCAACCCTGATGGGAAAATGACTCCCTTATATAAGACCAGTCAGTAACACCTGATTCCCAGTCCTCACAATCTTCACTAGCACCGCTTGTAACCACCAGAGGGAGCCTCTGCTCAGAACTCATCTCAAACCCATTCACAACAGTACCCCCCCCTTGAGGAGGGGTCACCGAACCCTCATTTGAGCAACCAGGTCGGTCAGGATGAGTTATATGATACGCACGGATAAGTCTCCTAGCATGGATGTCCGAAGCAAACACCCAAGAATTGTCTTCCTGACCATAACCTCTCCATTTAACCAAATACTGGAGTTTCCGTCTAGAAAAACGAGAATCCAATATTTTCTCAACCACATACTCCAGATTGCCCTCAACCAAAACAGGGTCAGGAGGCACAGCAGCAGGAACCACTGGCTCAACAAACCTCTTCAACAAGGACTTGTGGAACACGTTATGGATCTTAAATGTCCCTGGAAGAAGCAAACGAAAAGAAACAGGATTAATAATCTCCATGATCTTATAAGGTCCAATGAACCTAGGCTTAAATTTAGGAGATGCTACTCTCATAGGAATATTCTTTGAGGACAACCAGACCAAGTCCCCCACTTTAAACCGAGGACCATCAGTCCTATGCCGGTTAGCAAACCGCTGGGCCTTCTCCTGAGAGAGGGACAACCTCTCCACTACCTGGTCCCAAATCTGTTGCATACGCTCCACAACAGAGTCAACACCTGGACAGACAGAAGCCTCTGTCTGTCCTGAAGAAAATCGAGGGTGAAACCCAGAATTACAGAAAAACGGAGACATCAAAGTGGCAGAGCTAGCCCTATTATTAAGAGCAAACTCAGCCAAAGGCAAAAAAGAGACCCAGTCATCCTGATCAGCAGACACAAAGCATCTTAGATAAGTCTCCAATGTCTGGTTTGTTCTCTCAGTTTGACCATTGGTCTGAGGATGAAATGCCGAGGAGAAAGACAATTGAACACCCAGTTTAGAACAAAAAGTCCTCCAAAATCTGGAAACAAACTGGACTCCTCTGTCAGACACAATGTTCTCAGGAATGCCGTGTAAACGAACCACGTGCTGAAGGAACAACGACACCAATTCAGAGGAGGAAGGCAACTTAGGTAATGGCACAAGATGTATCATTTTGGAAAACCTATCACAAATTACCCAGATGGTGGTCATTCTCTGAGAAACAGGAAGATCGGAAATGAAATCCATAGAGATATGGGTCCATGGTCTCTTGGGCACAGGCAATGGCATCAACAAACCACTAGAGCGAGAGCAAGGCTTGGAGCGAGAGCAAGTCCCGCAGGACTGCACAAATTCCCTGACATCACGAGACAAGGTAGGCCACCAAAAGGACCGACTAACCAAGTCTCTGGTACCAAAAATTCCGGGATGCCCAGCCAATGCGGAACAATGAATCTCAGACATCACACTCTTTTTCCATTGGTCCGGGACAAACAATTTTCCAACAGGGCAGCGCTCGGGCCTATCCTCCTGACACCCCTCCAGAGCAAGTCTCAAATTGGGCGAGATGGCGGAAAGAACTACACCCTCTTTCAAAATAACAGAAGGATCAGATAACTCAGGAGAGTCCGCAAGGAAACTCCTCGAGAGGGCATCCGCCTTAACATTCTTAGTGCCAGGAAGAAAGGAAACCACAAAATTAAAACGTGTGAAAAACAAGGCCCACCTGGCCTGTCTAGGATTGAGTCCTTGGCAGATTCCAGATAGACCAGATTCTTATGGTCCGTAAGGACCACCACCTGATGTTTGGCTCCCTCCAGCCAATGTCTCCACTCTTCAAAAGCCCACTTCATGGCCAATAACTCCCGATTACCCACGTCATAATTACGTTCAGTAGGAGAAAATTTTCGAGAGAAAAAGGCACAAGGGTTACTTTTAGAGGTCTCTGGATCTTTTTGGGACAAAACGGCACCTGCCCCAATTTCAGAGGCATCAACCTCCACCTGAAATGGCAGAGAAACATCAGGCTGCCGTAGAACAGGAGCAGAAGTGAATCTCTGCTTAAGTTCCTGAAACGCAGAGACTGCCTCAGGAGGCCAATTCACCACATCAGAACCCTTTCTGGTCAAATCAGTTAATGGTTTAACAATAACGAGAAATTACCAATAAATTTACGATAAAAATTGGCAAAACCCAAAAATCTCTGAAGAGCCTTTAATGAAGTAGGTTGGACCCAATCACAGATGGCCTGAACCTTGACCGGGTCCATTTTAATAACAGATGGGGACAAAATGAATCCCAGAAATGAGATCCTCTGTACGCCAAAAAGACACTTTGATCCCTTCACATACAGAGCATTCTCTCTCAAAATCTGGAATACAGTTCGAACATGTTTCACATGAGAGTCCCAGTCATTAGAAAAAATCAAGATATCATCCAAATAAACAATCAGAAATTTGTCCACAAAATCCCTGAAAATGTCATTCATGAAGGACTGGAAGACGGAAGGAGCATTAGTGAGCCCAAAGGGCATCACTAGGTACTCAAAATGCCCTTCAGGGGTATTGAATGCCGTCTTCCATTCATCCCCGTGCTTAATGTGAATAAGGTTATACGCCCCCCTGAGGTCAAGCTTGGTAAACCAAGTAGCGTTTTTCACCCTGGAAAACAGGTCAGAAATCAAGGGTAACGGGTATTGATATTTCACAGTAATATTGTTCAAGAGACGATAATCAATACACGGCCTTAATGAACCATCTTTTTTGGCCACAAAGAAAAAACCGGCACCTAAGGGTGAAGAGGATGGTCTGATATGACCCTTCTCCAATGATTCCTTGATATAAGACCGCATAGCGTCATGTTCAGGTACAGACAAGTTAAAAAGGCGACCTTTAGGGAATTTACTACCCGGCACTAATTCAATAGCGCAGTCATAGCTCCTATGGGGAGGCAAGGATGCAGATTTACTTTCGCTAAACACATCAGAAAAATCAAACAAAAAGTCAGGAACATCCTGAGCCTGGGGGGAGGCAGAAAAAACAGGAGTGTTGGTATTAACACATTGGCAGCCCCAACTGGTTACAGACACAGATTTCCAATCCAAAACAGGATTATGAGACTGTAACCAAGGGAAACCCAGCACGATAATGTCATGCAGATTATATAGAACCAAAAATTTGCAGCACTCCTGGTGATCAGGTTCAACCCTCATTATCACCTGAGTAGAAAACTGGGGTTTATTCTCAGCCAAAGGGGTAGAATCGATCCCCAGTAGGGGAATAGACTTCTGTAGGGGTATCAAGGGAAACCCACAACGTTTAGCAAAATCATAATCCATCAGGTTAATAGCTGCTCCAGAATCAACGAAAGCCTGAGCAGAAAATGAGGACAGAGAGCATATCAGAGTGACAGTTAATAAAAACTTAGTCTGAACACTACCCAAGACAACTGAGCGTGCAAAACGTCTTCCCCGCTTAGGGCAGACTGAAATAGCATGAGAGGCATCACCACAGTAGAAACATAACCCATTGCGCTTTCGAAACTCATGACGCTGTGCCCCAGACACCACTCTATCACACTGCATGGGTTCAGAAGCTGGCTCACAAGGCAACACCATTCCACGCATACTTCTCCGCTCACGCAAACGTCTGTCAATTTGAATCGCTAATGACATAGAATCATTGAGACCAGAGGGGACAGGGAATCCCACCATAACATCCTTTACATTATCTGACAGACCCTTCCGGAAAAGGGCCGCCAAAGCGTCGTCATTCCATTTGGTCAGAACTGCCCACCTACGGAATCTCTGACAGTATAACTCAGCGTCATCAAGCCCCTGATTTAATGCCAACAAGGCTTTTTCAGCTTGATCAGTGACATTAGGCTCATCGTACAATAACCCCAAAGCCTGAAAAAACGCATCAACATCACTCAAAACAGGATCCCCAGGTATCAGGGAAAAAGCCCAATCCTGAGGATCGCCGCGCAGGAGAGAGATGATAATTTGAACCTGCTGCGCTGCGTTTCCTGAGGACTTAGATTTTAAGGCAAAAAACAATTTACAATTATTTTTGAAATTCTGAAACTTAGCTCGATCCCCTAAAAACAAATCTGGCATGGGGATCCTAGGTTCCACAACAGGCAACCTAGCAAGATATGCAGCAATACTCTGAACCTCAGTGGCAAGCTGATCCACACGGCCAGACAACTGTGCAGACTCCATTGGGAGAAAAGATCCTCCCCAGCACCCAGAGATACAGAGGGAAAAAAAAAATGCAACAAACAGAAAAATATCTCTGACAACTCTGACAACCTTTTTTCTTTCACAATATTTTTTCCCTTCTGTGAGTACCATACAATTTTCAATTTTGTTGTCCGGTGATACTGTTATGTTTCGGTAGCTGAGGAGTGCAGGTAAAAAAGGCAATACACCAGAGCAGTTGGAATCTATGAGATTGCAGTACCCTGACTAACCACCACAACTAGAGGCAGCCGTGGAGCGTTCCTACGTTGGTCCTAGACGCCTCGTCACAGCCTGAGAAACTAACTACACCTAAAGATAGAAATAGGAAAGCTATCTGCCCCGGAGCAGAACCCCAAAGATAATAGAAAGCCCCCAAACATGTAATGGCGGTTAGACAAGAGGAAATACTGACACAGAAAGAAAATAGTATGAGCAAACGTTGGGGCCCAAACTATCTAAATAGAAAAGGATAGGAAGGGTACTTACTGCAATCCCAGAAAACCCTGAAAAGCACCAACTCTACTAATTTCAAAATCACCTGAGATCACATGACCTCTACCACCTAAATTAGTTCTCTGGTGTAACAAAATCAAAACAGCAGCCACTGAAAAAACTGGAAAAAGCAAAAAAACAAAACTCAGTGGCTGAACTAAACTGAGAGGGCAGAAGCCCCGGAGGGGACCCTGAAGGCCCCAAAGAAGTGCAGGACAAAATGCAAAAATATAGCACAAACACAAAAGCAGAAAAAGACTTATCTGTTAGCAGGAGAAGCAGACACGACACAGCAGGCTACAAGGGAAACTGGAATGAAGGATTCAGACCAGAACAATTGATCACCGGCAACCCTGATGGGAAAATGACTCCCTTATATAAGACCAGTCAGTAACACCTGATTCCCAGTCCTCACAATCTTCACTAGCACCGCTTGTAACCACCAGAGGGAGCCTCTGCTCAGAACTCATCTCAAACCCATTCACAACAGTGGCTCTTGAGACCGAAATATTGACCCGTCAAGGTTTTTCAGCCGAAGTCATTGCCACTCTGCGAGCTGCCAGAGGTCCGGCTACTACTAGGATTTATCACAAGACTTGGGAAGCCTTCTTTTCGTGGTGTTCGGGTTCTTCAAGGAACCCGAGGATTTTTTCCATTCCCAATTTGTTGGCCTTTCTGCAGTATGGGCTGGACAAAGGTTTGGCAGTTAGCTCCCTGAAGGGTCAGGTTTCTGCTCTGTCCTTGCTGTTTCAGAAGGCTATCGCCTCACGTAGGGACGTACGTTCCTTTTTTCGCGGAGTAACCCGTAAGTTTCCGCCGCGGAAAGCACCTGTGTCTCCTTGGCAGCTAAATCTTGTTTTGGAGGCTCTTCAACATGGGCCTTTTGAGCCTATGGACTCTGTTAACCTTTCTTTGCTTTCTTGGAAGGTTGCCTTCCTAGTGGCAGTCACCTCTTTGAGAAGGGTTTCTGAGTTGGCGGCTCTTTCTTGCTCGCCTCCTTTCCTGGAGTTTCACCCGGATCGTGTAGTGCTTCGCACACGGGGCGACTTTCTACCTAAGGTGGTGTCGCAATTTCATGTTAACCAGGATATTGTGTTGCCCTCGCTCTGTCTGGTGCCGAGGAATGCAAAGGAACGGGCCTTGCACACATTGGATTTGGTGCGGGCTTTGAAGTTCTATTTGTCTATTACTCAAAGTTTTCGGAAGTCGGACTCTCTGTTTGTGATTCCAGCAGGTCGTCGGCGTGGTCAACAAGCTTCCAAGGACACTATAGCTCGTTGGATTCGGTCGGCCATTTTGGAGGCTTACCGACTTAAGGACGAACCTTGCCCTGTTAAGATTCGAGCTCACTCCACGAGGGCTGTGGGTTCATCGTGGGCCTTTCATCAAGGGGCCTCGGCAGCTTAGCTCTGCCGGGCGGCGACCTGGCACTCCGTCCACACGTTTACAAAATTTTATAAGGTGGACGTCAGTGCTTCCGCTGATGCGGCCTTAGGACGTAGGGTCCTGCAGGCGGCTGTAGTTTAAAGTTCTCGTTAACTTGTGTTTAGCGCTAGTTGCGCATTTACCTAGGTTGTTGGGATCTGCCTTTTTTGTTTTTTTTCCCACCCTTAATTTCTGGACTGCTTTGGGACGTCCCACTAGTAATGTCTAGTGTGTCTCCCTTCCTTCCAATCTGCTGCTGAAAGACAGATTTTGGTAAGACCTTACCTGTAAAATCCTTTTCAGCGAAGGAAGGAAGGGAGACACAGCTCCCTCCCATGGCAGAAGTGTATTGTTGTGTTTTCAGATGCGGCGTGACCCTTCTCTGATAGCGATTATCTGGGCTGAGGTCGGCGCGCTAAGGCTCTGTTCCAGCATTGCCAGCTCATCGCAGTAGTCAGGTTCAGTGAGTAGTACCTGGGACTGTGTGGTTTTTTGCCTGTTACATGCATAACCTGTATTCTTGTTTTTTTCTCTGAAGTCCATCAGAAGGGGTTATGTTGCTCCGCTGGTGATATTTGCTCTTCCTTAGCTTGTGTACGACTGGAGAGCTGGAGTAGGAGGAGCCCAGACTGGAGGGGTCGGTCAACACTTTTTTAATCTGAGGTGTCTATCCTATGTGGGCTCCGCCTACCCACTAGTAATGACTAGTGTGTCTCCCTTACTTCCTTCGCTGAAAAGGATTTTACAGGTAAGGTCTTACCAAAATCCGTCTTTATTATACTGTAACTTAGAGCTGTAAAGCTCTTTATAAAATTCTCTTTACAAACATTTTAATATCTGTTTTTTTTCTGAAGTTTTTCTTGTAATATAGGAAAGTCTAAGGCCATAAATAAACCCCATAAATCACTGTACATGGAGACTTTGGGATCAGATCATTTTTGTCCCTTCTGTTTGTAGAAACAAAAAAATCTTTTCTAAAAGCCTCAAACTTCTGTGTGAATCAGAGCTGAGTAAGGTTGAGTGTTCCGATACCGAAAACCGGTTCCGATACCTGAAATCCAATGTAAGTCTATGGGAACAAAATATCGGAATATTTTTAATTCCGATATTTTGTTCCCATAGACTTACATTGGATTTCAGGTATCGGAACCGGTTTTCGGTATCGGAACGCTCAACCCTAGAGCTGAGATCTAACGTGATAGAAGATTACAGTGCGGGGAAGACGGGAAACATTCATATAGACGCCGGCGGTGATGGAGTCAGGGACCGACTCTGGACAAATATGTCTCTAGAGCCGTAGTAGAAGATGAAGATGTCGTCCTCATCATGAAGTAGTTATTCCTCATGTGGCGTGTAATGAATATCTCCTGCAGTATTACTAATGCCGATTCCAGGGTCGGTAAATGAGAGGAGAATTAGCGTTATGGAAGATGAGTCTATGAGGAACGTATTCAGCTGCCGACTCCGAGGAAGAAACTGCTTGTTGTCTGTGGCCTAAATATATAGGTTTTATTAGTAGATGTAAAGAAGAAAACTAAATACTGTAAATAATAAATCTCCTCATATGTTTCCCTTATTATCTCCAGTAATTGTATTATTACAGGATTCTTATGATGTTACATCGCCTCATCTTCTCATTCAGGTCTCTACAATATCGGATACTCTCAGTGAAGATCTTCTATAGAAGAGAATTTTCCTGATTTACCCATCAAGGATGGATATGGACAGAGACAAGATGGCGGAGAGGATATTACACCTCACCCTAGAGATCCTCTTCCGTCTCACTGGAGAGGTGAGAGATTCTGATGACGTCACATTACATCATTCTTATCTATGGGAATAACGGACAGAACTGGAGAGGTGAGGACTCTGGAAATGTCTGTAGTGAGATTTATTAATGTGTCTCTCCATTACCAGGATTACACAGTGGTGAAGAAGACCTCTAGTGATCGCTGTCAGGACCCTGTGTCTGAGGGATGGGGAAGACCCCTGAGCCCAATCACAGGGCCTCCACCTCACCCCCTGATCCATGAGGACATTAATGACCAGAAGATCCTAGAACTCACCTACAAAATGATTGAGCTGCTGACTGGAGAGGTGACACTGCTGGGACATTATACAGTAACACTTTGAAGGGATCGGGGGATGACGGTATCATTGTATGTGTCAGGTTCCTGTAAGGTGTCAGGATGTCGCTGTCTATTTCTCCATGGGGGAGTGGGAGTATTTAGAAGGACACAGAGATCTGTACAAGAACGTCATGATGGAGGTTCCCCAGCCCCTCACATCACTAGGTAATAGATAGGACTAAATACACACGGCCTATAATTATCTGTATGTAAAGAATGAATTCACTCCCTGTATGTGTTTCCTCCAGATCTATCCAGTAAGAGGACAACACCAGAGAGATGTCCCCATCCTCTTCTTCCACAGGACTGTAAGCAAGAAGATCCCAATGCTCCCCAGGATCATCAGGTAGATGGAGAGAAGGTGTCAGGAGATCTCCCCTATGATGTGTAGACGGCTGTGAAGGTCTTGTGCTCAGTCTTGTTTTATCCCCAGTATTATATGTTTTATACTTGTGTAATGAGAACGGTGGAGATGGCAGGATTAGAGCTGATCATAGATGGGACTTCTCCATCTGTCGGTGACTTTTACAATATTTTGTTTCAGGGTAAAGATCTGACCCATATTAATACTACAGAGACATATGTGAGGGGTGATGAGCGGTGTAAAGAGGAGATTCCCACATATGACTACCCAGGTGAGTAGTAACCACTAAATGCAGAGAAGTCACAGATTCTTCTCAGTCACCGGCTGTGGCTGCTTTATCGGTGGTGTAGTCCGGCCGTATTACCATGGTCACCATTTTGCCTCTAGACCTCAACAGTCTCCTCCACCCAAAACTGTTCAAATGACTTTACACCCTGGAGGTTCCACCTACCCCCTGGGATTAGTAGATGCTGACCGTTACCTGCCCGGATCTGTAAACTATAAAGCCAAATGACAGCGCACGTAGAATGTGCTGACAAGATAGAAAATCACTTGAAGGAAAATATTATGATGGCCCTGTAAGAGAAAGCGGAGGTTAATGATGCTGTTGGCTTCCTAGATCCCTGAGATCTTATCGGATGGATCTTCTCTCCCTTCTGTGCTGCTGAATGTCTCATGGTTCCTACAAGACCAGGTCCAGTCTTTCTGGCCAAACTTCCCTTTTATGATCGACGACATTAAATGCAGTGAGGCCAAGTGTGAATTTCTGTACAATAACAGCAGAGTTTCCCTTTATCCTGACTTTTCAATTTGTATTAAAACCAACTAACTTCAAGGAGGATTGTGATAATCTACATAAAACACATCACACCTGTGCCATGATATATCTCTGAGCTGTGCGTGGCTGATGGCTGTATTATACATTTATTCACGCCTGCAGGAGATGTGTTGGCATGGCTCCAGCCCTGGTTACATGGGTTCACTCCACCTCATAAATTACATTGTTTTTGATCCTAAGAAATTCAGATTACTGCACAATCTGTCCTGAAATGGGGAGAAATAATATTTTCTCTAATCTTCTGGTCAGGATTCATAGTAGCTCTAATGGTCCACCATAAATGACTGCAACTCTGGTTTACTGTTCTTTAATTTGTATTTGTAGTTTTCAGTTAATGAGATTCTCGTGCTCTGGGGCGGGGCTGTGGGCGGGGCTTTATTTGGTGCTCTGATTACATATTCATCTGTATAGGCTTATGACCGGTCACTGACCCCTCACTGACTTGCCCCCCATTTTTACATAATGCATATAATAGCATTGATATTATTGTTGATAATGCCTATAATATTGTGGCTATTCTGAGGCTTACAAAAAAAAATTACATCCAGCAAAATGTCACTGGTGATGTCGGCGCCTGCTCAGTAGCATCTATAAGTAA